>AYEL01086430.1:0-22365 GCA_000484575.1 Olivierus martensii
CACAAGATGTAACACAGAGTCTTTAGTCCAAATTATCAGTCTTTAGTTCGTACACAAACTGTAGCTACACTCACAGAAGAAGATGACTGGAACAAGGAAATCTTCTTCCGAAGAAAGATGGCTTGTGATCCTCACGAAATAAAATAAGACCGACGATCTAAATCCAACGTAGATCGTCGTAGGAGCAATAAGCTACAAAGTTGGATGGATGGATGGATGGATGGAGAAAGTGCGGCGGTCTTCAAATCGGACGAAACGTCGGCCGGGAACACACACACAGCCAGAAATCGGAACTATCGTTGGAGGACAAGCAAGCCTCGATTGGGTGTGCATCGGCTCTTTTATACTGAGACCTTTTTTTGACCCCCTTTTCCCGGGGATGTTTTCTCTTACTAACAGTTGGTTCAGGTATCCATTCTTAGATTTTAAATTGATATCTGACTAATTCGTCGAATACAATATTTAAAAGAACAATAACTAAACATGACACGCCTATAATCATGTTGCGGCTTGGTGACAAATTCCTTCTTAATTCTCATATTTTATCGCGGGTTTTAATTACGTCTCGATTATTTTTAATTATTATTATTATTTTTAATTATATTCAGAGTCCCGGTATCTTACATATGTGAAGGCTCTCCTTGCGTACGATCTCAACTCAGCCTTCTTATAAGACCATTTATCCTCCGATTATCTAGGGATTATCACAGATTGGCCTCCGGTTTCCTATAAACCGTAGTTTTGATAGCATTATTGGCAGGAAACAGGTGTTGATCGAATCCCCTTGCACAATAATGACACTGACGGTAATGAGGTTTACATAGGGGCCACGAGGAGAAGCCTCAACGACAGAATCGAGGAACATAAGAGGGACATTAAACAGGGTGAATTGACCACAGCGTTGGCACGTAGGGCCTACGAAAATGCATTAATTGGATGGGAGCTAAGGTGATACGAAGAGTAGATGATCCGTTTGAACTTAGCAAGGCAGAAAGAATAAGCATTTATATGAGGAGCCGAAAAGAGAGTTATTAACGATAAGGAGAGAGAGACGATATCGGAAGCTTGGAAGTATGCATTAAGAAAGTAATTTGTACTTAACAGAAAGTTAGATATGCATACACCAGTGTCTTAAGGACATTTTTATTTTATTTTATTTTTTGTTTGTAGTTGCAATTTTGGATTGTCATAATGGTTGTCGGGGATAATTTTGTACGTGCTGTTAATCTAGCCTAAGTTACTATGCTGTGAAACTTGATGTGTTTAGCATGTGTGGGTTTACCTTGTATTTTTTTGATGTCCTGTGATCAGGTTACAACCGGGAGAACAGAGTTGTTTGTCAAATGCCTGCAATCTGTATTCATTTGAGCGCAAGGAGCTGAAGATGACTATCGTATAGTCAAAAGCGTTACTCCTTAAGAAGAAATAAATGCTTTTTTTACGGAATGCTGTGAGTGCTGAGTCTATTTTTACATTTTCTAGCTGCACTGTATAATTCAGGATTGAATTTTTTAAATTGTTTTTTATCGTTTTTTGTTCCACATGCATCAACGGACCTCATCAATCCTGAATTAAAGTCCTTAATTTTCTACAGTGTTGTCTGTACAATATGCTGTTTAATGTTGTTTTGGTAGGAAAGAACATTTTTTCTGTTCAATAATTTAGGATGTTTTTAATCAATTTTAAGTTTAATCTTAAAAATTGCTGAGAACAAATAGCATTTATTCAAATGATAAATACATATAACAGTTCAAAGTGAATGAGATACATATTCCACTAAATAGACAAGAATACTTTTTTGAATGCATTTCCCTTTGTACTTGATTTAAATTTTTTTTATTCTTATTTATCCATTAGTTTTTCTTCTTATGAAATGATAGATTACCCTTAGAATTCTTAAAACCATTAACAGAAAACTATTTATTTTCATAAAAAACAAACAAAAAAAGGAGCATTTTTGGCCATCCTCAGCTTTCATTCTATAATAGAATGTTATGCTTCAAAGAGCATTTTAAATTCTAAATACCTTACAATTTAAATTTAAAAGCAAAGTCACAAGAAAACTTTTTCTCTTACAATAAATGATCATTTGTATAAAAATTAAATGCATGCAGTATGCATATAAAAACAGAATATAGTGTAAGTTATGTAAAGAGAGCTCATTAGTGACAGATACAACTAAATTAACATAAAGCACTATAACATTTTGATACACATTTTTATGAATACATGTTATAGCTATGATCATCATTTTCCATTGTTAGAGGCACCAAATCGATAACTGCGGAGCTCTTCTGAAGAATATCATTTAGCATATTACATGATCAGTTTCTTTTCAAAATTTCAATTACCTCTGCAAGTTTTTAGCTGCAATATCAGAAAGCATTCTAATTATTTTAGTTCTCTGCCAATTTATCTCTAAATTGCATTGATACAACTTGAAGGCAAGGGCTATAAACAGTTTATTTTTAGATATATCATCCATATGCTCTCTAAGTTTGTCCTTTAAATTCCTATCTGTCAAAATCTTGCCTATAAATTCCTCTTTTAAGCACATAGAGGAGTTATATGCCAGGACTGTATAAATGCTAGAAGCTAAACTCAAGTCATAAGTGTGTTTGTCATTTTTCAAGGCATTGAAAATAGGTTCTCTCTTAAAGAACCAGTTTCTTTCTCTATTTTTTCTTAAGTTTAGCTAAGCATGTATCATATTGCAAAATATGATTCCTTAGGAAGCATCTGTCATAACAATCAATGGAAGCAGTGATAATGATTTTAAATTTCGAGCAGTATCATGGGGATAAATGTCCCTAAAAACACTGCACATAAATTTGCAAATATATCCATCTTAAGACAATAATAGATGGCTTTATTATTGTCTTAAGATTAGCTTTGTAACAGAGTTAGAACAATGAATATAAGATCATTTTAAACAATGTTCTAAGCTTCAATTTTTTTATAAACTATTGGATCATGGAACCAAATCAGTATTAAGACTGGAACACAGTCTTAATTTATGGTAATTTGTATTTACAATGGCAATATCATCAATAAATTCTGTGATTAGCCAATGCAATTGGCAGAGAGTTTGTGTACCTGAACAATTGTCTGATAAACAAAAAGAATCCTTTTTTTGTTCATTAAATTTATTATGATGAAATACAGTGTAATAAGAAATATCAATAGTGGAAAATCCATAAATATTGAGCATTTCAGACTTATGACCACTCCAATCTACAACAACAGGGTTCAAACTGAATCTTGCTGTAAGTCAAGGACTACCTATATTTAATTTTTGTAGAGAAGACCATTTGTATAAAAGAAAAAGTTTTATTCTGACTGCTTTTCACTCTTTGAAGTGTGGCATCCTATTATAGCATGAAAGCTGAAAAAAACTGCAAAGTCGCGAATTTGATCGACTGTCAATACTACTAATTACACTAAGCCTAACAGTTCTAGTGACTCTGCAATCCAGAATTCGGCCTGAGCTCTGGTCTTAAGCTAAGTTCTAACTTAAATCTAGTTAACTTCAAAACAATCTAACAACTACTAACGTTTACCGGCAAAAACAAAACCGGAAACAGGAACTTACAACTAGAAGTAACGAACAAGTGTTAGATTGAAAACAAGAAGACGATGTTAGAAACTTACGCTAATAAATTCTCAAAACAAGTTAAATAATAATAAAACTATAAATTTATTAGAATCCACACTTACAAAAGTGTTAATAAATGCTTTATTGAAACTCTAATAAAGCAACAAACAAGTATCCAACAAAACTTGTTTGATTGTTGAGATTTTGAATTCAATTAATTATTCGCAAAAAAAGAACCTTAAATACTATTAAATTCTACTACCTCCACCTCCGATACAAACTTTGAACAATAGTTGATCCTTACAAGAACTCAATTGTCACCTTTCACCAATTCTACGTCTGGAAATTCTCAATTGTCACTTTCACCAATTCTACGTCTGGAAATTCAGCACCTCAAAAAACACCTCAAAAAACTTGTCGATTGCGTCGTTCTTTTATACTCGAGTGACGAAACAAAAAACTTGTCGATTGCGTCGTTCTTTTATACTCGAGTGACGAACAACTTCTACAAAATCATTTACTTACTTATACGTAACAAGTTCAAAGTTATTAGTTTACAGAGTAATTCATTCAATCCACACTTACAAAAGTGTTAATAAATGCTTTATTGAAACTCTAATAAAGCAACAAAACTGCTGAAAAGAAAATTTATATCTATACAACTTATCTTCTTCGAGGAGAAAGGCCGGCAAGACAACGATAGTCCACTCTCTGCGTTGGCCTAAGTCGTCAGCTTGGTACATCAGAACTTGTAGCGACATGCGGACCGGAATCAGTTCTTCTGATGCCGCTGTCTACTGGTGCTGTAGGTCTTGTATCACTGGCATCTCCGGTGACGTCCCTCACTGGGTATGATGGTCTGGTAAACAGGTGGTACTTCTTTAGGTTGGCTATATGCTGGCCACCATGAATCGCCCCACTGACTGGGTCCTTCAACTCGTAGTTCAGTGGAGAGATCACTTTCGAAACCTCGTACAGTCCTGCCCATTTGGGTGCCAATTTGGTGCTGAATTGTCTGCGGGCAGAAGAAATTGGATGAGTTTTTAATAACACAAGATCACCCACCTGAAATGTTTGTTGTCGACGAAGTCGATTATAGTGCTGACGCTGTTGATTTTGCGCAGTCTGGGCCGTATTCATAATTCGTTGTAAATCGTTTATTTAATCTTCTACAGAAGTTGGTGGGTTCAGGTACTGAGTGAGGCGGTCCCACGGAAGCATGACTTCCCGTCCAAGATGCAGTTTTGCCCGGAGTATATTGGGTGGAATCTTGGACGGTTGATCGGATTGCTAACGCCAACTGTTGTAGGTGTATGTCCCAATCTCGATGGTTCTTATTTATGTATGCTGAGACCGTACAGCCTAAGGTGTGGTTGACTCGTTCTGTTAAGTTCGATTGTGGATGATAAGGAGTGGTGAACACATGCTTAATTCCCAACTGGGTGCAGACTTCAGCTATCAAGTGGGAGATGAATTGTCGTCCGTTGTTAGAAACTAAAGTTTTCGGTAGACCATATCTGCAAAAATACTTGTTAACCATACATTTTACTACTGTTTCCACTTTTATATCTCTTAAAGGAAACAGTTCTACCCTTAATTACTACTACTGAAAAGAAAATTTATATCTATTCCATTTATCTTCTTCGAGGAGGAAGTCCGGCAAGACGACGATAGTCCACTCTCTGTGTTGGCCTCAGTCGTCGGCTTGGTACATCTGAACTTCTAGCGACATGCGGACTGGAAACAGTTCTTCTGATGCCGCTATCTACTGGTGCTGTAGATCTTGTATCACCGGCGTCGTCCCTTACTGGATATGATGGCCTGTTAAACAGGCGGTATTTCTTCAGGTTGGCTATATGCTGGCCACCATGAATCGCTCCACTGACTGGGTCCTTTAATTTGTAGTTCAGTGGAGATATCACTTTTGAAACCTCGTACGGTCCTGCCCATTTGGGTGCCAATTTGGCGCTGAATTGTCTGCGGGCAGAAGAAATAGGATGCATTTTTAATAACACAAGATCACCCACCTGAAATGTTTGTTGTCGACGCCGACGGTTGTAATGTTGCTGTTGTTGATTTTGTGCAGTCTGGACGTTTCTTCGGGCCGTATTCATAATTTGTTGCAAATCATTTGTTTTATCTTCTACGAAGGTCGGTGGGTTTGGGTATTGGGTAAGGCAGTCCCATGGAAGCATAATTTCTCGCCCAAGATGCAATTCTGCCGGAGTATATTGAGTGGAGTCTTGGACGGTCGATCGGATTGCCTATGCTAATTGTTGCAGGTGAATATCCCAATCTCGATGGTTCTTGTTAATATATGCTGAGATCATACAGCCTAAGGTGCGGTTGACTCGTTCTGTTAGGTTTGATATGGAGTGGTGAACACATGCTTTATTCCCAACTGGGTGCAGACTTCAGCCATCAAGTGGGAGATGAATTGTGGTCCATTGTCGGAAACAAAAGTTTTTGGTAGACCATATCTGCAAAAATACTCATTAACCATACATTTTACTACTGTTTCCGCTTTTATATCTCTTAAAGGAAACAATTCTACCCATTTACTAAAGTAATCAGTCATTACTAGTATATAATTATTATTTTTCCTGGATCATGGATATGGACCCAGGATATCTATACCTACTTGATCACCAGGTTCTGTAATTGGTGCACTTTGCATCAGTCCGGCCGGACGTTATTGATCGAACTTGACAGGTTAAAACGTATTCTTTAATATCTTGAGTCATGGCTGGCCAATAACACCTTTGTTTCACCTTTTTTGTAGTTTTTCTTTTTTGTTTCACCCAGATGACCGGCAGTCGGATGATCATGTAATTCTTGCAAAATAGCATTTCTCAGGTTCTTTGGAATTACGGGCCTAAAGCCTCCAGATCGATCAGTTTTTCTAGTATAATACAAAATGTCATTAGTCAAGGTATAATGGAGTATAATACAAAATGTCATTAGTCAAGGTATAGTGTCTTGACTTACCTACTATTTCTGCGGATATTGTTGGATCTGGAGGAAGACTGCTGGTTGCTAAATAATCATATAATCCTCTCCATTCGTTGTCGTTCCATTGTGCATTAATTAATACATCTTTTCCGGATATAGAAAGGATGGCACAGATACGGGAACAGTAGTCGTCTTCCTTTTCATTATTATCAGTTGCATTGGGAGATCTGGAGAGTGCATCTGCTAGCTGATTCTGTGTTCCCTTGGTATATTTTACTGAAAAATTAAATTCTTGTAATCTTAAAGTCCACCTCATTAACCTACCTGTGAGGTTGGTTGAACTTTGTAAACACTTTAGTGCAGCATAGTCGGTTACAACCGTAAATTCGGTACCGTCGAGATACCTACGAAACTTCTCAACGGCCCAGTTGTTGTACTTTTTTTGTAGTTTTTCTAACACCCAGATGACCAGCAGTCGGAGGTCGTGTAATTCACGTAACACAGCATTCCTAAGTTCCTTGGGGATTACGGGTCTAAAGCCTCCAGATCTATGTGTTTTTCTAGTATAATACAAAATGTCATTAGTCAAGGTATAATGTCTGAGTATAATACAAAATGTCATTAGTCAAGGTATAGTGTCTTGACTTACCTACTGGTTCTGCAGCTAATGTTGGGTCTGGAGGCAGCTAATGTTGGGTCTGTACCGGTTGATAAATACTCGTATAATCCTCTCCATTTGTCGTCGTTCCTTTGTGCATTAATTAATTCATCTTTTCCGGAAATAGAAAGGATGGCACAGATACGGGAACAGTAGTCGTCTTCCCTATCATTATTATCAGTTGCATTGGGAGATTTGGAGAGTGCATCTGCTAGCTGATTCTCTGTCCGTACTTTTTTCAATGTTTTTCTGACACCCAAATGATTGGAAGTCGGATGATTGTGTAATTATTGTAAAATAGCATTTCTCAGATTCTTGGGGATTATGGGTCTAAAGCCTCCAGACTGATCTGTTTTTCGAGTATAATACAAAATGTCATTAGTCAAGGTATAGTGTCTTGACTTACCTACTATTTCTGCGGCTAATGTTGGGTCTGGAGGTAGACTGCTGGTTTCTAAATACTTGTATAATCCTCTCCATTCATCGTCGTTCCTTTGTCCATACATCACGTAATTGCCAGCTACGACGGAGAGTGTGGAAGTAAGTTAACTTTTAAACTAAAATATAATACGTCTTAATAAATGACTTTTTCCTGTCACCGTCGATTTCTTTCAAAACATTCACCAATACGACAGTCCACAACAGAGTAAGGTTAGCAGTACCAAAAACAATGTTATGTAGACGATAGACGAACATGCAATCCACGAAGACAGGACGGGACAGGAACCACCAAGCAGAATGATCACAATGTGTTGAATGCTGGAGAAGACCACACAGCTCCGTCTTCTGGTCGCTTATTTATACTGTATTTAATTTACATAACAGACATGTAGAAACTAATAAAAATTATTTAAATATTAATCGCTGATTTCTTCTTTCATTAATTATTTTTCATAAGTGGACTTTTAAACGAAATATAATTCTTTTATACGTTTTTCAACCGTCCTTTTTCGAACATGTGACCATGACGTCATTTTGTAACCAGTTTAGTGCAGCGTGGTCAGTTACAACAATAAATTCGGTACCGTCGAGGTACCTACGAAACTTCTCGACGGCCCATACAACATCCAGACACTCTAATTCAGTGGTAGAATAGTTTCATTCTGCTTTATTCAATGTCCAACTGGCGTAGGCGATTACTCCCTTCTGGCATAGGACTGCTCCTAAGCCGACACCACTTGCGTCCGTGTGTAGAGTATATCTTTCTCCTTCCTTTGGTAATTGTAATATAGGAGCGTAGATGAGAGAATGTTTTAACTTTTCAAAGACTTTCTGACATGCCTCTGTCCAGGACCACTTAGTTCTTTTTCTTCGCAGTTGGTACAACGGTTCAGCAATCGTAGCATAGTTTGGGATAAAGTGGTTGTACCAACTACACATTCTTAAAAAGTCCAAGTTAACTTCCTCACACACTAAGGCCATTCAAGTGGCCTTGCTTTCATAATTTCACAGAACACCAGTGTTCTGGGGAATACCAGTTAAGAACCACATTTTAAACTGAAACTGTTCTTAGAAATTTTTATCATAGTTCTGAACTCAGTTTGAGATTATTAATTCTATAAATTAGTAACCTCAAACTAGTATTAATTAAAATAACTGTTTTCACCACTTAATGTACTGTATGTGTATTTTCAATCTGTTTGCATGACTAACACATGGATTTATTTGTATTTCATGTATAGCATTTGGATTTATCTTAAATTAAGAAAATGAAAAATTCAGAAACCAATCATAAAAACTGGAATTTAGAGGGAAAAATAGTTATTATTTGAACTCTGTTGGAATCCTTTTAATGTAATTGAAGATTAAAGAAAATTTGTCAACTAAATCAAATAATTTGATCAATATTATGTAGTAAGAACAAATTGATTTTGATCACTTTTAACCTCTAGCACAGACATGTCAAACTCATGGCCATTTGGCCATATGTGGCTCACTCCATTGCCATCAATATTTTTAATATATATTTTTACATATTTAAATTATTGTACATAATTCACAAACATGATATAATTAATTATTAATTATGTCATGTTTGTGAATTATGTACAATAATTAATTATTGTACATAATTCACAAACATCTTAGACCTACAATCTTCAGATTATACATGGAACAGAATATCATAAGTTTATGATATTCTGTTCTATCTATAACCTAAAGTTGGCTACATGCGGGAAAACATTCATTTAGCTTTATTAAAATATTCTTCACTGCTATAACTGCTTGTTTGGAATTATTTAATTGATTTAACTTAGTAGAAGCAGTTTATAATTCATTATATTTAAAATATTCCCTATTAATGTTTTTTTAGAATATTTCAGTATTAAACATGCATTTGTTCATATTAATAAAATTAATATGAGAGATTGTCATACTTTTAAAAACTTTTGTATTTTAATACTAGATTAAAAAAAATTCCATTATAAATTTATGCTGCCAAGTGCTGTATATTGAAATATGGTTATAAATTATAGTTATTAAAGGAAATTTTAGGTTTTACAGTTAAATTAAATATTTGAAAATTATGGCTTGGATAGTCTCTCTTGAGTAATAGTCTCTCTCAAGTTCCTTCTGGATTTTTAAATTTCAGAAAATAATTCAATGCATATAAACCTTTTTTTCATTAGAAAAAATTTACATCTGAAATTTTTTACACAGTTAATTGATTAATGCTATTAATACTAACTAGCGTTCAAAGGCTGTTTTGAATTGGAAATTGTACTATGAGTATCTAAGTTATATATTAAGATTTTATATTGCCTAATATATTTTTAATTATTATATATTTAATTTTATTATTGTATATATTAGCCAAGTGATAATTTCTGACTTATTTCTATATTTTAGAAGATTAATTGAAGAGTATGATCCCAAAACACATTCAGTCTGATTTTGTTAATTTTCAGGAGAAGCAAAATATGAATTGAGAAAGTATTTCACGTGAATGATTATTTACTACCAAATATCTGTTTCTAATTCATATACATGCACTTCTCACTAAAATCTTGAAATCAGTCATCATTAGTTTTTAAATACACAATGACTAAATAAAATGGTATTAATAGAAACTTGAGAAGTCCAAGGACTGATCATGTTTTCAATTACACTCATTCTTCATTAGAGGAAAAACTAAATTTATTTTAATTTAAGTATTAAAATACAGTTGTTTCTCGGTATTCGAGGATTCCCTATTCATGTATTTGACTACTCACGAAAATTTATTTGTAACCACAAATTCGAATTTCGCCCTTATTCATGGATTATCACTGACCAGCGAAAATACTGCTATAAATGTTGCTCTTACTTTTAATGTCTGTCGTTCTGCCTGAAATCTCATTATCTATCGTTATTCACTCCATAGATCGCAGGTAGGCCAAAAATGTACGAGTACATACTTTTGGGGAAATTCAAAAATTTACTTTTATTTCTTCATGGGGAAGTTCTGGGGCCTTCCACATGAGTACACTATACTCATGGAAAGGGCCCAGAATATGTATTTAATCATTCCAAATTAGGAACTACTAAAATTCAGAAAAGGTAACTTTCCTTTTAACAATTGATAAAAAAAGTCCCAAGAAACTTAAATTTTTAATGTTACGATTTCATTTCAAGAGCTTCTGTTTTGTTTATATGTTTATTGGATGCAATCTGGTAAAAATAATTTTGTGATAAGGTTTGTTAATCTAGAAATAAAATTGGTTTCCAAAAAGCGTTATATTTATGTGTTCTGTTTATTGAGACAATAGCGTATCAAATATCAAAGCCCCTTCCCCTTTTTTGTAACTGCGGCCCTCCATATCTTTAGTAAAGATCATCTAGATCAGGGCTGTCCAAGTATAATGAACCTGAGGACCATAGCTATAGCCCTCAGATTCATTATAATTGTACAGCCCTGATCTAGATGATCTTTAATGATAGGACATCACTACCAAATTTTATTAAAATCTACTAATTAGTTTAAAATTTATTAGTAAAGGACATATAGAAACAACAATACAACAATCTCATAAGTTAACTTTTTTTGGAAAATAAACTAAAAATATAAAAAGCAAATTCTGTTTCAGAAAGAATAATTGAAGTGTGTGATCTCAAAACACGTTCAGTCCATTTTTGTTAATTTTCAGGAGAAGCAAAATATGAATTGAGAAAATATTTTGTATGTGAATGATTATCTACTACCAGATATCTGTTTCTAATTCATTTACATGCACTTCTCAGTAGAATCTTGAAATCAGTCATCATTAGTTTTTAAATACACGATGACTAAATATAATGGTGTTAATGGAAACTCGCTAAGTCCAAGAACTGAACGTGTTTACAATTACTTTCATTCTTCATTAAAAGAAAGACTAAATTTATTTTGATTTGATTTATGTATTAAAATACAGTTGATTCTCGGTATTCGTGGATTCCCTATTCATGTTTTCTACTATTCCTGAAAATTTATTTGTAACCACAAATTCGATTTTTGCGGCACTTTCGCACTTATTTGCGGATTATCACTGAGCGGCAAACTAACTCTATATTTCCCATAGGCATAATGGTTCAGTATTCGCGAAGAATTTACAGAACTTAACTACTGCAAATACCAAGAATTGACTGTAGTGAAAAGTAAATGTTTGAACTTCCCCATAAGTACAATGCACTCATGGGAAAATTCAAACATTAATTATTTCATGAGAAAGTTCTAGGGCCCTCCCCATGAATACATTATACTCATGGGAATGGCCTCAGAATATGTATTTAATCATTCCAAATTAGGAACTACTAAAATTCAGAAAAGTAACCTTCCTTTTTAACAATAGATAAAATAGTCCCCAGAAACTTAAACTTTTAATGTTACGATTTCATTTCAAGTGCTTCTAACATGAAAATTAATAACAATTTACCTTTAATAAGCATGACAAATAAACTGCTATTACTGTTGGCAATAAATTTGTTGTGGTATTGTTTTTTTACTGCTCTGCTGGCAGGATTAAGAAAACGCTCTGTGCAAAGGACTGAGCGAGTTTTCATCGTTACTGTTCTCTGGACTGAGCAAGTTTTCAAAAATAACGCAGGATTCAAGTGTCTCGTACACATCGATTGGCATGGTTTTGGTAACAAATCGGCCTTTAATAAGATAGATGACTTCAATAGGAGTATTTATTTGCATCAAATAAAAAAAAATGACCAAAATGGACTGAATACATTTTGGGATCACACTCTTCAATTTTATTTATATTTTGTAAAATATTTATATACAATTAATAGTAATTTTTAAAGTACAGACTTTTTAGCTAAACTGTCTATCTATCTATTTAAATAATGTTATTAACTGATTGAAACAAAACTCAAAATTTTACACTTGCAAAAATGCAAACTATTTAATTTACCATTTTTATATTAAAATGTTATACATTTGATCCAGAACAGTTTTTAAGTATTTTTTCTTCATTCATAGAAAATATTTCAAATAAAAATAAGAAAATAAGAATTATTTTCTTATTTAACTTTAAATTTATTAAGTTATGCCATTTAATTAAACTTCACAAAAAGTTATTGTCTACATGCTGTTAATATCACTGAAAATTTAAAATCATCATTTTAATCATATTTATTTTTTTTATGATTAAAAATTTTTAAAGAAAAATATTTAAAACCATTTTGATTATTTAATAGAAATTTTTCCTTCCATAAAATACTTTAAGGAAAAAGAACACACTTAATAATAATAAATTAGATCATAGAACATTGTGTGATTGCAGTATTGAAATTTCACAAAATAAATATCTAAAAATAATTATTGCATCTTTTATAATTGTAAATCAACTTTTGATTTAGTTTCACAATGAAACTGATTGTGTATAAATTATTGTATGAAAAAATGATCAAGTATAAAATTATTAAGCTCCTATACATATGGTACCAATATGGTATATTATTCTATGTATACTGTACATTCAAGTCTGATATACAGACAACTATAAATATATACATACACACATACACACTTATGTATACATACTATATATGAATGACTTTTTAGTATAAATTTTATCAAATTTTATATTAAATCTAAATATATAAAATATTAACAAAATGTCTATTTGTCAAAATTACATAAAGGCTGCTTTGAGAGGCAGAAAAAAATTCATGTAGGTTGTTATCATGTTTTTCCATAAAATGCAGCAACTGCGGCATCTTCATGTGGACAGGTTATTAGAACATCACGAAACTTATCAAGTAAAGTATGAAGCTGTGACCTTCTAACATTTTCATAATACATAATTTCTTCTAAATGATGGCTTCCTCTAAAATATTTGCATAATCTAAAAAATATAAAATGAAAAAAATATGACTTTTTTTTTTTTATTGTAAGAAATTTTAAAAAATATTGAAAATAATAATAATAATTCACCGTGCAAAAAGTTTCAGATCTTCAGTGTTACTAGCTGATGGTACTGCCATTATACTCTCTCTTTCAGAAGGTGATAGAGAACATAAAAGCATAATTTCTGATTTTGCATGACATGAAAGGTCTTCTTCTGATCCACCTTTTGATGATATTTCTGAAATTGGTGTTGGTTGATTTGGACTAGTTGTAAGTGATTCTTCACTAGGAACTGTAATATAAAAATTTATTTATACTAAATTAACTGAAATATCTAATGTTTTTAAATATACTTCAAAATGAAACAATTTTTTTTATTAGTGGAATATTTGATGATGCTACAGCAAATTTCAAATAATAAAAAAAATTAAGGACATAAAAATCTCAATGTTTTAAGAATGTTTATGATTTTATGTTGGGCCAGATTCATTACAGCGGTGGGGGGGCTGCATGCAGCCCACGGGCCGATTTTATGTTGGGCCAGATTCATTACAGCGGTGGGTGGGCTGCATGCAGCCCACGGGCCACGAGTTGGACAGCCCTGATATAAAGTATAATTACTAATACAAAAAATTTGGCTTTATTTTCAAGGTATCTAATATATAACTTTTTGAGAATCTCCCAACACATTTAGTATCCATCATAAGATGAAGGAGGATATTAAACTTTCAAAACTATTAAATCAAATTAAAAAAAAATTATACTCCCATTATTGATCATTAAAAATATTTTAAATATCAACACATTTCCTAAGATATAAAAAATTAATTTTATCTACAAGATAAGTCCATATAATGCAGTAAATATATTATTTTAAAATTTCATGTCATACAAAGATTACTAATAATTGATTCAGTGAAAAATTCAAAATTATCTGAAATGGATATTAAAAAATTAAAACTATTGTATTTATATTGTATAAACAATTAGCATAAAAAATTTTCAAACTACTATACATATTTTCTGAAATTCTTACACTATGATTGCTATATGTCAAATCAATATAAAAATACTGATAAAGTTCTGATTATACTTTTCATATTGTATTGAAAAGTTCCATAGTTATTACAGGGGAAAATTTAATGTCTATTATTTCCAAATGAATGAATCTACAGGGTTAACTAATAAAGCATAAAATTGAACTTTAATAAATTGATTATTCTGTTAAATTTTATAAAAAAAATCAATCAAAATAATTTAAAAGCTATTAGAAAGAAAGTTTGAATGATCACAATTTGAAGCATTTTGTGAACTTTCAAATTTCAAATGTGAACATTTGAAATTTGAAAGTTCACAAATGCTTCAAATGCTTTCTTCAAAATGCTTTGAATGTTCACAAGTTTTAAATAAAAAGCTAATTGATGTATCATTGAGACCATATTCAATGGCATGATCATGTAGCTAAATTTTATTAAAATTGAAAGAATAACTTAAAATATATTAAGAGATTATCTCAGAAGTTATTTTTAAATGATTAAAGCTAGAGAGTTAAATGATGTATCATCTAGATCAGGGCTGTCCAATAGGCGACCAAGCCATTTTGTGCAGCCTGCGAAGCTTTCACAATTTGTAATATTATATTAATTTTTTATATTTTTTTCACCTTTTATTTATTACTTTTTTTGAGAGATTAATAAAAAGAATCCTAAAATTGAATTATATTAAGTCAATTAATTAATTTTTCTTAATTATTAATAATTATTTAATGATCAACAAGCTATCAATGACATCACATTTTTATAAGACTTTCAATCACATCAATTTTAGTTTTAGCTATTTCAGTTTGAAGTGTCAGTTCAGTTTCAGTAGAACACACATTTCAGTGATTGTGTGACTGCTGTTGTGAGATTGTGTTTTAATTTTATTTCACTGTTTACTGTAATTTAATTTTAATTTTACTATGAGTTCGTTGCATTTTGAAATGAGTGAGAAAAAACGTTTTTTTTAACGCAGTGTAGACTCAATTCAGTCTTTTCTATGTCCATTTTCCGATTGACACTACCTTGTCACAGCAAGAGAGTACTATGGAAAGTCAAAAGAAGATGCCTGCGATTCGCCATCACCAAAACTCGTAGGGAGCTGTTTAGGGAGAGATCTAATAAGCTAGATGAGTTCATAGGCATTGATGGAAACAGCGAATCTATTGTTAATAGGATGGAAAACGATTTGGAGACCTACAGGGCATATATCAGGAGCAAGTATGTTAAGAAATTCAAATGGATTTTAAAAAAATCAAGTCAAGAAAAGACCAATAGACAAAAGTGAGACCTTCAAGACTCTCGGAGACGTAGAGGTCGAAACTGGGTGAGTAGTTACTTAAGTAAGGGGCCGAACTGTCTAGTCTCAGGGAAGACCAACTACGATAAAATTGCAATGGAATTAGAGCCTATCTTGGCAACTGTGGATGAAGTAACAGCGAATGGGCTAAGATGGAAGGTGGCTTTTGAAATAGAGGGAGAATAGGAGACGTATTGGTAGTGCGAGGGATGATACTGTCCTTGGAGAAATACGTAGGTGGCTAGATAGGGAGAACCTAGTTTGTACAAGGGATGATAAATCTAAGAAAATTGTTTTTCTAGAAAAGAACCATTACAACCTGCTAGAAGACTTCCTTAGGGAAAGTAAGTCGGAGGAAATAAAGAAGGACACAACGAGTAAACTACAAAGAGAAGTTATTAAATTAAATAGGGACTCCAGGCTCCCGAAGTTCCTTAGAAACACAGTTCTCCAGGTGCCAGCCTGGCCCCGTCTGTTCCGATTCCCCAAGTTACATAAAACTATTGTTACAAGACCAATTGTAGAAAAATTTCGATCACCCTGCTACCAAATGGAAAAGAAATTCGCCGCATGGTGTATGGAACACCTGAAAGGATACGAGTACAGTCTCCGCTCTACCCATGAGTTCTTAGATGCTCTCAGCACTGTAGGCCCCCCTCCCCCAAGAAGTGATGTCTGTATTTGATTATGAGTCCCTCTACCCGACGATAATGATAGAACCCGCCTGTCTCGAGTTGTATAGATTTATGTTAAAACATCTACCGTCCAAATCTAATAAGGAAATAATCAGGAACATTTGCCACCTGTTATGTCATGAGTCGTACTTCACCTTCCGAGGGAAGTTCTATATACAGAAGAGGGGGGTTCTGATTGGTAGCCCGCTAGCAGGAGTACTAGCGGAACTCATTCTAAGAAAGAAGGAAGAGGAGGCGCTACCGTTACTATTCCCTAAAATCAAGCTATATAGACGCTACATTGATGATATGCTCGTCTCTCATGAGAGCATGGTGGGAGACAACTTTATTGAAGACTTCTTCACGGACCCTGCCTTAGGGATTAGATTAAAACTGGAAAGGAAAAGCAAATTAGCGATGAATTACTTAAACATTAAAGTTTCAATTATGGGAGAGGAATACCGCACAGAAGTCTACAGGAAACCAATGTACATCTCTTTCCTGATCCCCAATTGGTCGCAGGACCCATGGCCATATAAAGTTGCCTCTTTCAGGTCCCTCTTAAGAAGACTCGATAAACACTGTAGCACATTCAAAGCTAAAATGAAGGAACTGAAGTGGATTATAAGGGAAGCAGAGCAGATGAGTACAAAAGTGAAGTAGTCTGGAAGCTTTATAACAGGATGAATAAGATTAGCAGGGAACAGACTCCGAGAGAAACGTGTTACAGGAGAATGGAGGTAACAAGACCAGTTCTTAAGCTCTGCAAATTAATCGAGAAGAAAACAAACTGCAGTATTGCTTTCTCGAGAGGGAACACACTCTATAATAGGATTAGGAACAACAAGGACCAGCACCCTCCAGACAGGAGAACAGGAGTCTATAAAATTAATCTCTTCAATCATGATATCGCCCAAAGGGAGCAGTACATTGGGTACACCTCGAGAAATTTGGAGACCAGGATAAATGAACACCAGCGGGACGTTGATAATGAAGCGCTGACGACCGCCTTATCATGGAGGGCCTACCAGTGTAGAGTGGATGTGCTGTGGGAGGAGGCACAGGTTGTTAAGCCTGTTAGGGACAAGAAGCAAGGGTTCACGGCGGAAGCAATAACCATCTTTCGTAAAAAACTGAAGGGAAAGGCAATCCTAAACGATGACGACCCTAGTAGGTTGAATTGTGCGTGGAGGTGGTGTCATTCTAATAAAGACTGAACAGAGCATGCGCTGTCTACACAGACGCTGATCTTCTGTTAATCTTTATGAACATTTATTGCCAGAACTTTTTTCGGACACTTATTGTTTATCATTTATTTTGTAAATATTATTATCATCTCTCAAACTATATTATTCTGTTTTATTGTATTTTATTTTGCTAAAATAAAATACGGAATCAATCCTTTTCTTGGATTGATTCTGTCTGTATTATTTACGATGTAGGAGGACGTACATCATACAAAAGTACAATGTTTTAATCTACAGATATTTTTGCCTCTCTGTATTTATTTGTGTATAATTTTTTATTGGAAAGTTTTAGTGATTTTAATTAATAGATCTTTTATATATTTTTGATATTCTTATATCTAAATTATTTTATTAAATTGTATTTATTTTTTAATACTTTGTTAGAAAATAAAATATCAATCTAAAAATTTAGAATTTGTATTTTTATTCTCAAATATTTCAATTTTATAGGTTAGTTATCTCTGATTTTTAATTTTTCATACAATTAATTAAGAGAGTCAATCATGATTTAAGGTTAGAAGTAAAGGAACACACGATCATACATACTTATGTATACAGTGGGTGATCGGTTAACGAACTTAATTCATTCCAAGACAATGTTTGTTATCCAAAAATTTTGAATCCGAAAGTGAGTGATGATAAAATGTAGTGTTTCCAGTATGATCCATCAACCAAGCAACAGAGTGCCAAGTGGAAGTCACCTAGTTCACTGAGACTGAAGAAACTATGATTTTAAAGTCACAAATCAAAATAATATTAATTTGTTTTTATGATTCCAAAAGCATTGTTCATCAGGAATTTGTACCAGAGTGTCAAATGGTTACTGGCTTCTTTGGGTGTTTTGAAGCATTTGTGGAAAAGAACGGCATGAATAAAACTTGAATAGAAAGAATCTGATAGCTGGTTTTCCTTGCATGACAATGCACCAGCACACACAACCACAAGTTTTTGGCTCATACAAGTGTGTTCTCGACCATCCACCTTACTCTTCCGATTTAGCATCATGTGATTATTTTCTGTTTCTGAAACTAAAAATACTGATGAAAGGGACCCAATATGATGATAGTGAAGCAATCAAAGTTGCTGTAATAAACATACTTGACAGAACTTCAAAATCAGAGCTCCAAAAATTGTTACACTCATTACTTGTATATCAATATGACCATTGCTTTGTTTTTTACAGCATTAGACTGGTTATTTATCAGACACTTATGTATTTTGTTAATATTTTATACATATTTGTCAAATTACATAAAAGCTGATTTGAGAGGCGAGAAAATTAATCTATGTTACTATCATGTTTTTCCATAAAATTTAACAATTGCAGCATCTTCATGTAGAGGCATTCATGTAGAGGTGTTTTTGAAGCCAAAACACTTTTCTTCTAATTATCAAAAAATCATGTAAACTAAATGAAAAAGTATGAATCAAAAAAGTATGGATGTTTATTATATAACATACATACTTTTTGATTCATCGCTGTCTTAATTTTATACCTGATTAACATTAAAACATTAAAATATCATGCAAAATATGAATATGAATGTTCTTATTTTTCTCCAATCGAAGATTTTTCTACAGGTAATAAAAAAGATAATTTTTATTGTTAAAGAAATTAATAGAATACAAAATTAATTACTAAGATTTATCTTAGTAATTAATTTTGATACAATTGTTTTTGTTTGCATTGTGCTTGTAATGCATATCATATAAGAATTTTTGAATATTTTATGAAAAACAAAACTTATTTAAAAATTTATCTGTTTATTTCACTTACACGGGCTTCCAGATCCTGAATGACTTCCATGACCTAAGGATAATGGTTCTTCCATAGAAGGATATTGATGATTATTCTCTTGAATAATATTATGTGATTTCATCTTGCTTGAGCATATTAAATTTATATATGTATGATGTTGCATCAGCAAACGATGTTGTAACATCCAAACCACCATTTGAATTTGTTGAGCCTAATTTTAAAAATTGTTAATTTTATCATATTATTTAAATAATAAAATTAAATGTATAAATAAAACACATTTTACAATATTTCATTATTTTATAAAATTGACAAAGAATTAATTTACTTGTTGTTGAGGTAGATTCAATGGACTTGTTAATTGACTAAGAGCAGTTGGTAATGAAAACTGTGACAACATTAGCAAAAGTGACATTCCTGGAAATTTTTTGGAAAATTTTTCTACAAGAGGAGAATTTCTGGAAAAATAAATATTTCAATTACAGAATTCTTCACTTAATGTTATTCTCAATGTTATTTTTTATCATCATCATCATCACTTAATGTTATTTTTTATCATCATCATCATCATCATCATCGTTAAAAATTTTTGGAGAATATTAAATAAAATCTTTTAGTTCATTAAATTTATTCTTGTAATGTTATACAAAATTTAATGAAGTTATTTAATTCTAAGATAATAGCTTATATATAATATAAATGAAGTATTTAAAGAAGTGCAAAAATTATTTGACCTTAATGTTATTTTTTATCATCATCATCATCATCGTTAAAAATTTTTGGAGAATATTAAATAAAATCTTTTAGTTCATTAAATTTATTCTTGTAATGTTATACAAAATTTAATGAAGTTATTTAATTCTAAGATAATAGCTTATATATAATATAAATGAAGTATTTAAAGAAGTGCAAAAATTATTTGACAAGACATATGTTTACCATGAAATAGCCTAGCATTATTCTGATTATAATATTCTTTATTATGCTTATATTTTACATTTGACCTACCAAAAATTACTTTTTATTCTTTATTTTATAGTTTTATTTGGTTAAATATCATTTAGATTAAAAAAAAATAGTGAAAATTTTTTATTAAACTGAATGGTATTGATTGGCATGTAATGACAAACAGAAATAAATCAGCTACAATCAATTAAATAAAGATTACATAATTTAGAAGAAAATATTCAAACTTTTGCTTACTATTACTTTAAAATTATATTTGCATAGAAAATTTTTTTGAATAATTATAAATCAGAATATATTTTTATTGCTAGTTTTTTAATTATTTTTATTTAAATATACTGTAAAATGGAAAATATGGAATATTAAATTATCAAAAAATTATTTTCAAGAATAAAATTCCATTATTATGCTATAATTATTTTGCAATAATATCATCTAAAAAAGTTTATAAATATATAATTTTAAAAACAGTTCAAAAGCTAAAGAGCTGTTTTGAACTGTTTTTAGAATAAAATAAGCAAGTAGTATTTTCTGATTTATGATTAAAATAATTTTGTTTTCTATAGATGATAACAATTTTTTAAAATATTGATTTAACTTATAACTGTTAACGAAACTGGCGGGAAACGATCTTGATTGACAGTAAACGTTCCCTGCGTTTAAATACTAATTGATGTCATATTATTAATATGCGGCTGGAAGTCATAAACAAATTTCACGAGAGAGTAAAAGTGGAAGCATTCACTGTAAAACTGTTTGATCTATCAATAATTTTGGTTAAAATAATAATAATTCTATTTTGACTGATTTGCGTTTTCGCGTCTGACTTTATGGTTAGTGCGATTCATCTATGAATAAGAAGTGGCGTTATAATGCGCCTTAATGCCTGTCATATTTTTATGCTAGATAAAGTCTATGTTAATATGTATTTACATGTTTATTAACATCAACTTTAATATACGCACATTGCCGCGAAAACGCGAAGTAGTCAAAATAGAATCCTACCGTGAGGATATTTTAAAAGTACGTTTTCATGATCAGTTTTATTTAAATGAACAGGAATTTTAAACAATTTTAGCAAATTTTTTCATTTTTAAATATAATAGTGGATAAATAATCTTTTAATTAAAAAATAATTATTAAGTAAATATTTGTAATATGTTGAGAAATAACGAGATTTAATACGAAAAAATATTAGAATCACGAAATACGACGAAATAATCGTACTTTGAGATTCAATATTATATAATTTCCGATTGTATAAATAATCTTTTCTATACCAATCGTTTTTTCTGTTTTTTAAGATAATTTAGCTGATTATTGATGAGTTTTAAAAAGATCACTTTCAATCTTCATTGGGCAGATAAAAAGATCAACCTTCAGTGAACCATGGCTACAAGCAGTTTTGAATGACCCTTATAGAGCTAAAAAAAAAACATGAAAGTGAATATTTAAACATTTTTTTAAAATGTTTTTTAAAATAAAAACTGTCAATTTCTTATAACAACTTTTCATAGTTAATAAACAGAACTACAAGATAAATAATCTTTTAATTAAAAAATAATTATTAAGTAAATATTTGTAATATGTTGAGAAATAACGAGATTTAATACGAAAAAATATTAGAATCACGAAATACGACGAAATAATCGTACTTTGAGATTCAATATTATATAATTTCCGATTGTATAAATAATCTTTTCTATACCAATCGTTTTTTCTGTTTTTTAAGATAATTTAGCTGATTATTGATGAGTTTTAAAAAGATCACTTTCAATCTTCATTGGGCAGATAAAAAGATCAACCTTCAGTGAACCATGGCTACAAGCAGTTTTAAATGACCCTTATAGAGCTAAAAAAA
>AYEL01086431.1:0-90761 GCA_000484575.1 Olivierus martensii
TATATATTTTTGTAATATGTTCATTTGATTACACAATGTTTTTAATTATCCTATCTATATTTCTGAATCATTATTCTAAAATGTAATTTAAAAAAAAATTTAAATGTGATGTGGCCCGTGGCCATTTTACAGGCTCATTAAATGGGCCTTGAATTAAAATGAGTTTGACACGCCTGATGTAGAAGAACTAGATGATGAGCTGACACAATTTATTTTAATGGCGAGAAAAACAAAATTTGCGAAGCCTGAACGATATGTACCAGTTCATAATTAACATTCCTTCTTTTCCTAATAACAAAATATTATTAAGAATTTACTTAACTATGCCTGTAAGTCAGGATTTCCCAAACTTTTTCAATGATGGAACACTTCACAAATCCCGAAATTTTTACGGAACACCTTAGTTATTTTATAGTATAGATAGATAGTAATAATTAAATAAATTAGACCAATAAGCATAAGAGTCAAAAAGACAAACATTTATTTTCAAATTGTAATTATATAAAATAAAACACATGAAAATAGTAAAATAAATTAGTGACTTCAGTTTCAACTTGACACAACATTTAAAATATAAGAAATTTATATAAATTTTCATAAGTTTTAACCAGTTAAAAATTATTTAAAGAAATTCAAATGGACAGGAAAAGCTAAGGCTTTAGTAATGTTTGCTGTAGAAAAAGATACTTCGACTAGATTACGAAAATATTATTGATCAATTTTCTGAAATGAAAATCCGAAAACGAAAAATTTTATAAAATTTTACTTTTTTAAAGGCTGATTAATGATTATACTTATATATATTTTTTGTTATACCATAAACTCTTTTATTATACAATCACTATTATATTAGTATTTGTATTCTCTGTTGTTATTAAAAGTTTTAAGTGACATTATTTAAGATTTCTTTAGAAGCAACTTATATTGAAGTATTAAAATATAAATTTAAGAAATAAATTATTTGTTTATGCTGTATATAGTTAAGTACATATATGAATAATAAAATCGGAGTGTCTTTATTATAAAGCCAGATAAAATTTATTTGTTTAAAATTTTTTTTAAATATGTATCATAACAGGAAGCTTTTCTTTCGTTGAAAGAAGTAAAATAATAATTACATGTTATTCGACATTTTTATATAAAATATATTTGACAAACTATGAAAATAAGTTAATATTGGAAAATGAAATAAGTAAAAACGCATTCACTACTTGATAATGTTCGAAGTAGCGCGTGTCGACTTCGTCTAATTTGTATAAGCCTGGGAAGTGATGAGTCACGTGTTGATCACGTGATGACATGAAACGCGTCGCGCGACTGAAATAACGTGGTGACTGTCGATGCATCTTACTCTGGTTTATCTTATATCGTTTCTAACTTTTTTTTTATTTTTCGATTTTCTACACTTTTTCTTGTTTGGAGTATTCATTCCGTGTAAACAATAACGTTCGATATTTTTTCTGAATTCTTATTTCATACCAGCTGATATAAATACGATTTTTAACTTACATCGGACTTTAACTTTTTCGCTGCTGTTGCGTTCATTTTGGCACACCCTGTATATAGAAAAATATAGATGAGATTCTAATCTATAAATTAGTTTTGTGTGTATGCTCTGAAAAATTAAATAAATCAGCACTGGAGTTTTCAAGCATTTTTTTTTTTCTTAAGAAAAGAAGTCAAGTTTGAGAAATCCAGCACTAATCAAATCATCTGAATACAACAAATCTTTTTTCTTTTTTAATAGTCTTTAAATATATTGTGATGACCTGAAAGTTTTATATAAATCTTTATGCTTTATGGGAGTTGGTAATGCTCATAAAGAATAAAGATGAATAAAAGATTTGTAATAATCTTTATTGAATGCATCATGAAACTCATATCTGCAAAAAACACATTTACAATAGTATATAATACATAAATACATACATACATACATACATACATACATACATACATACATACATACATACATACATACATACATACATACATACATACATACAGTAGTGGAAAACATTTTTGCATCACTCTCTAAGTTTGTCAGAATTTAGAAATACATGCAAATTATTGCATCAGAATCATAAACTAGATGAACTCAATAAATAATAGGATATATTCCTTTGTTTTTTTCTGCCTGCAAAAACCATCTAATTATCTTATTTGATCCATTTTTCAAATTGTTACAATATTGTTTGGAGCAACAGTCCATTTGACTCATATATACAGTTGTGATATATTAAGTGATACATTACAACATAAATATTTTTGTTATTTTCTTTGTTTGGACAGTTGAATATGCTACTTATGGAATGATGGTGCAATAATTTTTTTGTTGGACTACAATATTTGTTGTTGTAATAAAAGTTTGATTTCAAGCAGTTCCCTAATTCTGGTCAAAATTTAATGAAAATGTTTATTTTTTTAGAATACCAGTATCCTGGTTTCATAAATTATAAAAATACTGAAATAACTGATATTAAGATTTACTGCCAGTATTATGGGACCTAATAAGAATTAGCAAGTTGTCTATGAAATTTATATAAATGAGCTTGAGTGCAAGCCATTCAGTTCAAATCATTTCATTTATAAGGTGTGTGAAAAAGTTCTCGCTGTTTTCCAATAGATGGCTCTGGATGTAAATGGTGACGCAATCTATCACGACGGAAGCATCATTCTCTAAGCCTAACAATCTGTCAATAAGATTGCGTCAAAAAAATAGGGATTTTTTTCACCGTCATTTGCTGTTTGCACATAAAAATGTCAAATTTTGAACCGAATAAGCACCATTTGCGGGAAGCATTACTTTTTTGCTTTCATTTAAAGAAAACTGCAGCTCAAGCACATGATATGCTTGTGGATGTTTATGGTACATATGCTCCTAGTGAAACAATGTGCCGTGATTGGTTTTGCCGTTTTAAAGACGGTGATTTCGAAGTTGAAGACCACGAACGCAGTGGTGGACCAAAATTGTTCCAAGAGATGAGTTGGAGCTTTGATCGACCAAGACCCAGGCCAAACCCAAGAAATTGCATTTTGATAACAATTGTTGCATTTGAGCAAAGCAATCAAGGAAAAACGGCCAGAATACGCCAAACGACGTGATAAGGTGTTTTTCCAGCATGACACCGCACAGCCACATGTGGCAAACTCTGTCAAGGACATACTACAGGCACTTGGTTGGGATGTTTTACCTCACCTGCTGTATAGCCTAGATATCGCTCCATCGGATTACTACCTCTTCTGTTCGATGGCACATGGCGTGGCCGACCAGCACTTCTTGAATTACTCCAAAGTTCAAAAATGGGTCGACGAATAGATAGCCTTGAAAGATGAGGAGTTTTTTCACAACGGTATTCAACAGTTACCTGAAAGATAGGCAAAAGTATTGGCCAGCGACGGACAATACTTTCATTGATGTATTTATTTCCATTCTTTTTTAAATAAAGACTCTTTTTTTGAAAAAAACGGCGAGAACTTTTTCACACACCTTATAGTTGTTATATAAACTTATTAGTCTCAACAGAATATCAAGGTGATATAATTCACAAGCAGCAGTAGACTTAAGAGTTCTTGTATATTGATTAATTCAGTACACTTTTTTTCAGTGTGAAGGTATTTTTTTTTTTAATTTTTTAAGTATTGAACCAGGAAGATGATTTATATATAATTATGTAAGATGATGAAAATTTTTGATCACTTATGTATATTTGTGCCAGGTGGACTCTGGAATCATTGCAGAATCATAGCTATTAGCAGATAGATATCAAAAATTGCAACTTTGCATGTTGGCTTTTAAATCAGATATACCTTTAAAAAATTTAATTTATTAAATGTGTAATAATATATATGTCAAACAAATCCTTGATATTATAATGGAATTTTTAATAATTTGAAATAAATTTTAACTAATGTTAGTGCCATCTCAGAATCAACAAATAAATTAATAATTAAATCGTGAGTGGTATCATCTATGATTTATTATCAAAATAGAATTTATAAATAATTTACCTAAGAAAAATCTGCCTCAGCTCAGGATCAAACTGGGGACCTTCAGGCTAATATCATGATGTCCTAACCACTAGACCACTGAGATACTTGATAAATTATTGTTCAGACATTAATTTAATGAATATTTTAGAATTGCAGATATTGGACTTAGTGATAGAAATATTCCTGACTGGGCTTATCATCAAGCCAAATGCCCTCAATGGCAGTTGTCAGGCAAAATTTGACTGGTACAATCATAATACAAAGTAAATCTTAGGAAATCAAATAAGCATAACATATGCTAAACAAATCCTTGACATTAGGCTTATTTTATTATCATCATTTGAAAGTTTATTTTGTAATTATTATTGTGCCAGTCAAATGTTGCCTGGCTAGTGCCATTGATAATCCTTGTTAGGAATATTTCTTTCTGTAAGTCTATCTGTGATTCTAAAATATTCATTATATTAATCTTTGAATAATCAAATCTGATAGGTGCTTCAGTGGTCTAACATTAGGATGTCATTATGTTAGCCTGAAAGTCCCTGATTCAATCCCAAGCTGAGGCAGATTTTTCTTTAGATAAATTATTTATAAATTTTATTTTGATTATTAAGTCATAAATAATGCCACTCATAATTTAATTATTAGTTTATTTGTTGATTCCAAGATAGTGCTAACAAATTAAGTAAAATTTATTTCAAATTATTAAAAATTCCATTTTAGTATCAAAGATTTGTTTGGCATATATTAGGCTTATTTGATTATTATCCTTGAAGATAAGTAAGGTGTATCTGAATGAAAAGATAATGTGTGTTGCAGTTTAATCATCAAAAGTCAGATTTAAAAATAATTGCCACAGGCTTGAATGCAACTATCCCACTTTTTAGGAAGAAGGTGGATTTCCTGTTCATAGAATTCCTTTGGCTGGGATTGCAACAAATTTGCCACCACATGTTTGCCTTCATCAAGCAAGTGAAAGTATTTGCTTTTCAGCTTTCCTTTAGTCTTCTTTCCTTCAGCAGACTAAACAAACTGGAAATTGCATTGTAATAAATTGGGACTGTATGCAGAGTTTCCAGTATTTTTCATTTGAACTTCTTGAAGCAATGACTTTATTTCATGTAATATATATGGGTGGGCCTTGCCATGCAGTTCACTACTTCATTGCTCAACAGTTTTTATCACTTGCTTTTTATGATGACTTGGAGACATTGTAAGATCTTACATGATGATCAGTCTTAACAAGCTCATCTATAGTGGCTATAAGCTGTGCAGTGATTATGACATTTGCTTAATTTGAGCATGCATCATTCTCCAAATTTCATGACCATCTTTAAACTGAATCCATCATTTATGCATAGTTTTGTGCGACGAGGAGTCATTCTCATAAACTGCAGACAGTCAGCAGTGAATTTCAACAGGGCTGGATCTTTTAGCTAATAAGAAAGCATATCATTACACACTGTTCTTGTTTTGAAGAATTTGCAATCACAAATGCCATTGCTTTCCAATGGAAAATAAACATTCTGCTTATATTTTCAAACATTCTGTTTGGATGCTGTGTGACATCACGCTGACACAATGTGGATGTAAAATACATTAATAACTACCTTTTGCACATGCACAAAAAACCTTTTGCCTCTGCTTACAATCATTTTATTGCACTTATTACCTTTTCATTTGGACACATCTTATACTTTGTAAATATATGATGCCTACCAAACATATTGTTATTGCTAAACATTTTTTGAATCTATCTTATACAAAATAATTCTACATATTAGTATAATTTTAATAAAGAAATTAATTTAAATGCTACGATTTGAGAAATGAACTTCATAAACATTTTTTGAATAAAGCTAATTTAACAATATATTTTTAGTATTTGTGATAGTAGTAATCAAATACTTCAATTTCCTCTACTAAAAAGCATGATTGTGATGTCTGCTTACATTCCATTTTTCAGTTTTTCTAAATTAAATGTCTAATCTAAATCACACAATATATTTTCTCATCAGTTTTGATAGCTGCATTTATTTTCAAGTTAGAAATATTTTCATTCAGATATTAAATAAGAATTGCTGAACTTTAATTTAGATACTACTAAATAACACTTGAATGATGTAGCTTGTATCAGTTAAGATCATACTCTATCTTAAATATAATTGATTTTTACAGGTATTTAAATACATAGTTGTCAAGAAATCCACAAGCACTTTAAGCAAGAAAATACACAAAATATTATTAGATACTTACTTGTTAGTACATATATTAATAACAACATGCAGTAACATTTTCAGCCTTCTATGACCCTCCTCAGCTGCTTCTCTCAAAAAATGTGCATCTTATGTTTACACTAGTGTGTCATGCACATTTCAGAGAAGAGGGCTATAGAAAAATAAAACTGCATCTTGTTGTTAGTTTATGTCGGGTGGCCAAAGTTTTAACCACTACGGGCAACCTGCTTTTGAAATTTTTGGCTGTGGTCTGCTAACACTAAAAGTAGTAATTTAAAGCCAAAAATAAATTTAAATTGAAAATAAACATAGATACAGTAATACCAATATCAATTCAATATCAAGTTATTTTAATAACAGCAATTAATGATGACTTCACACAAAAAAAAAATAGTATGTAAATAAAAGAAGATGATCTTTTATTTTAGTTTTATTAGCAAAAGCAATATGCTTATTATTAGCTTTACAATTTGTAAATATTAACTATTTATGTAGTATCAGAAGGTGCATTGGAAACATGACATTGCATATTTTCAGCAAGCTTATCATAATTTGGTTCATAGCTACTTGTAGCTATTCGTAAACATGCTGCCAAATGGTCATCTGTCAAACAGGCAACGATGTTTTGTTTTGATTGCGTTCATTGTAGAAAATGTAGATTCACAGTGGAAAGTGTATCCAAAAAAGCTGTCAAATATGCTGCACATCTCCACAAACATGGATATTTTTCTTCACAAAGCTAATTCTAAAAATTACTTGTGAAGAAGTTCATGATTTCAAAAATATATCGCATTTTAATTTAAGGATTTCATCCTCAATCTGTATTTGGTCTGCATCCAAAAATTCTTTTAATTTTATTGATATTTCTTCTATTTGTATTTCATTATTAAATTGGAATGACACGAAAAATATTATATCCTCTATTTTTGAAATATCTTTAAATCTTCTAACAAACTCATTTCTAAGAGAGTTATCTTATCAGCATATTGATCATATTCAGATGACTTTCTATCTTTAGATTTAGCTGCCATATTTTCAAATTGTTTTAAATCCCCTCTCTTCAATTGCACTTCTAGGAGAGAAAGTTTCTCCTTAAATGTATTCACGGCACTAACCATGTCAGTCAATGTTTTTTTCTTTCCTTGAAGTCGCAAATTTAACTCATTTAGTTTTCCTGTAATGTCAGAGAAAAGCAAGATCAAGAACCCATTTATCATCTTCCAATTGAGGATATAATTTGTTAGCTGTTGCCATAAACTCCTTTATTTCAGGTAAAAGATTCAAGAATATTTTTAAAAACAGCACGGCTCACCCATCAGTTTGCAATAATAATTCCCCAAGATCAGATTCACATTCTTCTAGCAATGCTCTGAATTTTTGTCTTTGCAAACTGCTTCCACGAATAGAATTAACTATTTTGAATGCTATATTCATAATATCATCTGAATTTAATATCTTTGAGCACAAAACCTGTTGGTGGATAATGCAATAGTAGTTGGTAAAACTTGGAATATCATTATCATTTTTACAAAGAGTTATAAACCCATTATGCTTCCCAACCATAACAGGAGCTCCATCAATCGTAATTGACATCAGTTTATGTATTGGAAATTCTGTTTTATTAATAAAAGACTTGAATAATTTATATATATCTTGACCTTTCATTTGTCCCTTCATCAGTAAAATTATTAACAATTCTGTAGTAACAGACATATCTTGGAATCCCATTCGAATAAATACACATAGCTGTGCGATATCAGTGACATCTGTTGATTCGTCAAATTGCAAGGATAGAACCTGCATTTATTAATATTTTCTTTAAGTAACTCTTCTAAATTTATACTCATTGCTTCTGTTTCTGAATATGGTGTTTTGCGACAGTGACAATTCTTTAATGGAAGAAATTATTTCAGATTTATTTTAAAAGTTTTGAAACAGTAATACTTCAGCCTTGATAAAACTCTCTTTCCATATTTTGCCGTCTTCAAAGGGCTTCTTATGTTTTAATAAAATTTCAGCAACCTTGAATGAAACCATGGTAGCCTTTGTAAAATAAATAATTTATTATATTAAACAAAGTAAAAGATGATTAAATACAAAAATAATGAGACTCTATTGAGACCATAACTTGATGACTGTGTCTAAAAGTTGATTCCCACTAGCACGGAACCGCGGCAAAAAATACGCTTGTCTTGGACTTCGTACTCGATCTCATAAGAAATGATCATTGCATAGATAATTGTGTCATTAATTGTCCGACTTTTGCTTTCCTCATCTCAGTGCCAAGTGGATAATTATTTTCCTATTGTTTATGGACTGTTCTAAAATATCTTTCAACATTGGCCCTTTTAGGAAGTGCTACTTGAAAGACAATGCAAATACATTTATCATTCTTCATCATAAAAAAAATTCATTCATCATGATAGTGATATGTTTTCAGCTTTTTGGAATTTGTGGTCGGATGACTCATTGTGTGGCAAATAATAAAGCTAAAATAAATAGAATTTATCAATAAAAGAAAAGATCATGGTAATTAAAGCTGAAACTTACATGAAATGATGAAACGCCTATTACTTTCAGATGATCGCTAAGTATAACTTTCGTTGGGTTGAAACTGAAGGCGCATGACAAACGAACCACACATTTTATAACTATCAATTGTCTGAAAGATGGAGGTTATGTGTAATGTTGTGCGGGTGCCACTAGGAGTGCGATGGTGCTTTTGAATTTACATTTCAAGCAATTTCTTATGGAGGATGGACAAAAGTATAATGAAGTAATTTTTATGAAAGGTAAACAAAATGGATATACTTTTGTAAGTTGACCATGGAAAAAATTGTTATGAAACCGAACAAATTGATTCTTGTTTCGATGCATCAGACGGGGGTGACTAGGAATCAATATGCGGTTGACCGATCAACGCTTTGGCCACTCCAGGTATAAGTACTAAATATCTAATAATAAATTGTGTATTTTTCCTACTTAAAGTGCCTTGAATTCTTTGTTTTTCTTATAGGCAGTAGAATTTCTTAGTTTATGATTACACAGTTGTCATTTCAGCTATTGTTGTTAAAGGACCTAACTCTATAATCATATTTGTTGATACTATAAAAAAAAAGAATACTATTGATTTTGATAATTTTTCCATGCTTATGAATGTATATTTAATATCAGTGTATTTGAATGTATTTCTGAAACTAATTATATAATTAGCTTTGAAATTCTGTAATTTTTTTTATTATATAAATAATAATATTTATAATACGTAGAATTTTCGCATCATCTATATTACATATATAAATAATAATATAAAAAATTGTTATAAATATATTTAACAGTTTAATTATTTTTATAAATTGTGTGTAAGTGCAACAATGTCCTTATCCACAAATTAATAACTTAAATTTAATGGCTAAATTAATAGACTTTATAAAAATAGTAGGTTATATTTTGATCCCATTAAGTTTTCTGTTCTCAAAACTTCAATATATTAAATTTTAATATCATATGTGGGTTTAGGCCATTTTTACACTGAGTATCTTATTTTGGCAAATTTGTTTTGTAGATCTTATTTAAAATTTATTTAATTATAGGAGACACCATTTATTAAGAAATATGAAACACTCGATGTTGATGTAGCTGCATGGTTTGCTGTTGTTATGGCCTCAACCCAGACACCAAGACCATCTAGGCATTTTAGGCATTTCTGACATTGCTTGAAATATATTTACAGTGTGTTTGTAGAAATGTTGAACTATATAATGGTTTATCAGTTTGTTGGAGAAATTCGTTAATTATCATAAAAGATCTTGGAGCTCCAAAAATAAATTATTTCTCCAATTTCTATCAAAAGTTTTGTTTAAATTTCAGAAGTTAATTTGATTAACTTAAAATGTATTGATCATGAATTACTGAATTGCTGCCTTGAAGATTCAGATCTTTACAATTAAAATTAACTTCATTTTAATCTTAAAATTATATATAAACTATTATAAGAAATTAGTTTTAATGTAAATATAAAAGATAAAAATATAAAATATTTATGATAAGCTGTGTAATTGACAGCTTTTCTTTATTTAGGAATGTTAAATCTAAAAATATGAAATAATTAATCTTTTATTACAAAAACATTGGAAATTATTTATATTAGAGTGCCTTTGTTGTTAGTTTCTTTACTATTTTCAAATATGTTAATAATTTAAAATATTCAGAAATTAATTGATTTACTATTTGTTTAGGATTACATTGAATATAATGAAGTTTTTGATTTTTTGTCTATAAAAATATAAAAAGATCTGCTCTTCTTTATTTTAGTAAATAAATAAATACAAGTGAAAAGCAGATCTCTTTTCAGAACTAAACAAAGTATACATATATTGAAATATTCTGTGTATATTTTTGTGATTTAATTATTTTTCAAAATATTCACAGAATCAAAGTTAAACTTGTACAATTATTAAATTAACTGGAATAATACTTTTATCATATTAAAGTATTGTTTACAATTATTGATCTGTCCAATATCATAATGGTGTATTTTACATTGTTTCTCTTGTGATATTGTGAAAACAAAAATTCAATGATCAGGCATAACAAGGAATATGTATTTATTAAATCATATTTTTTATTTTAGAAAATTATTCAAATTTTAATTAAAAAAAATTAAAAATGTAAAAAATAGAATTATAATAGTTATATCTATTAAAGGATTATATTATTTTTGTACTTAAAAATTTATTTATAGCTTGATCTCATTAGTTTATATTAAAAAAATTGTTGTATAAATTGTAAGAAATATTCACAAAATTAATAATTGTTGAAATTAAAACTCCATTTTGGAATTAATGAAAAATTTACAAAAAAATAAATAAAAATAAAAAAATGTTTAGGAAATTAGTTTATCAAAAATTTATATGAAAAGAAATATGATTGCTGATATATGAGGAACTGTAATTATTTACAAAGATCATTGGAAGTTTATATTTAACTTAATCATGCCTGATTATGTAAAAAATGTGTATGGATCTTGTCTGTATAAAACATGCAAAACTATTCAGTTATTTCAGTCATTTGTTTAAACTTAACAAAAAAAAAAATAAAAATTGAAAAGATGCCTTTCACTTATATTTTCTGGCAAGTTGTATATTCTAGCCAATTGTTTGGCTGTAAACTTTTAAATTATAAATACTGTATATAGTATATAGTGTAAAATGGTAATTATAGTTTAAAACAATTGAAAGCTATTTTATTGAAAATAAAAAAAAATTTAAAATACAAACTACAATTTGTTTTGAAACTGATATATTTAGTTTGTGATTGGCTATGGAATATAGGTACAAATTATCTGAATATATTCATGGAATATGTACAAAATGTGGATATGGATGTAATAGTGTAGGTGAAACAATAAAATACTTACAGCTACTGTGTACATTTGTACAGTACTTTGAATAAAAATGTATGGATATGCACTAGTTTAATTTTGAAAATAAACATGAAATTCACAGAACATTGGCCATCTATAATTTTGAAATTCAGATTCTCATTTCATTGATATTAAGTATAGTTTAAAATTTCTTGAAATATAATTTTTATAATAATTGTTTTATAAAAATTTTGGGTATATTCCGGTTTACAATAATAATTCGCTGTTTATATAAACCAAATATATATGTAAATCGAAAAAATAATTAAATATATGGCTCTATACTATGAAAATTAATAATTAATATGGGACAAATACCTATTTGATTTAAACATATAATATTTATAATTTGTTCATTTATTGTAAAAAGTAGTATGCATCTATACAAAATCATTGTATGTGAAATACATAATTTTTGAAATCATTGCTAAGATTATCCGGAAAAACTGATTGCAGATCTCAAGTATTTTAGATTCACCTGTAGCCACCCTTGATATATACTATTACTGTGAACAACATAATAGTATATATCGTTATTTAAAGTCTTTTAATCTTTTTTTAAAATAAAAGTTGATTGCAAAGTTATAAAGCAATTGTTATAACACTAACAATAATGAGGAGAGACGTGTTTTATCCAATGAGGTTTTTGTACACACCGGTTCTTTTTATCCGCTTGAGATTTTTTTTGTTGCTTTGAATTTTTGTCGTTTAAGTTCTCGTCCTGGAATGGACTAAAAAAATAATCTAGAATGCAAAATCGAAAAATATGAAAGATCACATAGTCGATTCATTGATCTTTAAAAATCCGTCAGTGGTCGCGCTATATCAGTTTGATAAAAGTTCTTTGAAAACTTAAAAATGATAGGATTATGAAATTAAAGAAAACAATCTGGAAAAGTTTATATCAGTGGCTAACTTTATCTTGACTATCAGGTGCACTAAAGCAATTTTATATTGATGCTACCATTTTTTAACTAAAAATATCATGCATCAACTTGATATTGTCTGACTAATGTCATCGTTTTGCATTTGCGTAATACATGTTAATTGTGGATTACCTGTTTATAAAAATAACCTATCGCGTTTGTGCAACATCAGTAGCGTCAATTTAATTTTTTTTTGTAATGAAGCGCCTTGCTTTTACAATTTATTATCGATTTTGTTTTTCTAATTTTATAAAATCACAATATAATTATTTTATTTGGCTAAAGTATCTTAGTCATAGAAAATAGATCATTTTTTATTTTATATATCATCAAAATACTAATATTTAACTGTAATATCCATTCCAACTTTAATTGGTTTATTCTGTTTTTACTCCAAGCGAACTGTATAAAGCTGAAAAGAATTTAGATAGTAGTTTTAGATCTTTTAGATCAATTTGAGAAGAATGAAGTTTGCATTAAAAATATTTGTATTGTATTAAATTTTTTTCCTTGAAATTTTTTTTAATTCTTAAAATTCAGAAAAATTAGTTTATATTGAATTTTTAATATTCATTATATAGAGAATTAATATCTCTATTTTCAACAATGAATTGACCATGTGATCTTTCATATTATTCGATTTCACATTCTAGGTTATTTTTTTTGGAATCTACCTCATTTTTAACATATAATCATTTTTAAACATTGCGAATATAGGTATGGTACATACGTACCATACCTATATTCGCTATTATGATATTTATGTTTCCGGAAATTTTATTTTAAAAAATTACATAATAAGTTAATTGCAAGATAGAAAAGAAATTTTTCACAAAATGATCAGCACAAAAAAATTTTTAAATGATGTTATTACAGCATTAGAAACTAAAAATATTTTTTAAAATAATTAGATAAATTTGTTTAATTTAATAGTTTCATGTAGAGGCATTCAGTTTTTTAATTATAAAATCATAATCATATTTACTAATACTAAAAAAATGAGAACATTATTTAAAAATCTTGATCAGTAACCTATCGATTTGGATTGAGATGATAAATCATTATGCATTTATCTTCGAATAAGTTAACACTTTATAAAATATATTGGATAATTTTGATACAAACTATAATTTAAAACTTATATAAAAAGATTTCAATACTTAATTATGTAAATATTTTTCGATATAATTATACGCCTATTCATTTAAAAGACTACAAATTATGAATCAATATTAATATAAATCATTGGTTCTCAACCTTTTTTCTGTTGAGGAACACTTTTTAATATTTTAAAATCTTATATATTAGTAAACTGTCCTTTTCAGGGATCTAAAAGTGCAGTTTACTAATTAAAAGTAAATGTTAAATGAAGTCTACTACTAAATTAGAGAATGTATTAAAACATTTATTTGATTTGTCTGAAAATGAAGAATTAGATGATTTAAAAAATATCAGATTTTCTGTAATTTGATTTGTTTGTATAAACTGATTACAAACTTTTATAAATAAATCATAATTCAAAGTTAAATTTAGTAATTTATTATTATTTGATAGTAAAGGATCAATATGTTGATGGAGTGAAGAATATACAGTATATTTATCAATAACAGGTGTATAAAATACATTCATTACTAATAAATAATAAACATTCTCTAACAAAATTGAGTATGAACCAGGAACATAACAGACTCCTATATGACTGACTTTTAACTATTACTGTTTTTCATCCATGATAAATTTTGGTCAATTGATGATAGAAATTTAGCAAAAAACATTTTTCATAAATGTGAATAGTGCTATACCAATTAGACTGCAAAACAAGATTGCAAAAATTAACAAAATTTTAATTTGTGTAATTATGCAATAAAATAAACAAAAAAATAAAATAATTTCAGCTATCACCTGATTATTCAGATATTATAAAGTTATTTAATGCTTTTTCTACAATAATATTTAATCTGTTAGAATTGTTGGATCTGGATCAAAGATGTACTTTGTAGCTATCAAAAAATGGTTGCACAAATATTGTAGTAATTATTTTTATACACACTGAAATATGTTTAGAAATAATTACTTGAATACACATTTCAATGTGCATTCAAATAATTACACATTGAAATTTGTAATTATTTGAATACAAATTCCACAGTAAGGAAATATTATTACATAATGTTGAAAGTCAGTGATGAATTTTTGCTTCTGAATAAACCTTTAGCCCATAAAAATTATATCATTACACACATTGCTCTTCACTGGTTTATGTATAAACCAGAAGAGCCATATTAATTTTGTAATGATCACACAAAAACTGATTATAAAGCTGTTTCAAATTCTGATCAATGATGAAATTGGTCTCGACTTTTCATTACATGCACATTGGGCAATGTCGACAATAGTAATTTAAAATTGATATTCATATACTTTTTGATTGACTTGTATTTAATTAATTGTCTATTAAAATGGCTATAATTTGATTATCTTTTTGAAAGTTTACAGCCTATTGTTCATACTCAACTTCTATGATTATATTTATCTGCTGGGATCATTTTCATCAGTTTATTATTCATTTTAAAACTACATTTATCTAAATGTATTTTTTTCTTTTATAAAATTTAAAAACATTTTTGCTGAAATTAGTCAAATGTAATGTAAAAATAGGGAAAATAAATTCATTTATGGTAAAGTTTGTACTTACAGATTTGTTGGTGCAGTAGGAGATGATATATACACATTATTTTCACATAAAGGATAAATAATCATTGCTTTGGCCCAATATACTAGATGTCCAACAAGCTGAAATACCTGAAATTTTTAATTATATATGAAAATTCTGATCACAGTTATTTATGATTCTATTTGTAATAAAAAGTTAAAGCTAAGTATGAAAAGTTTATTTTTTGTAAATTATTTTAAATACAAGCACTATTACAAAGTTAAAATAATATTGTATAACTTCATATTTAAATTTATTTTATTAAATCTAAAATTATGTCTAAAATCTAGACTATGACTAGAAAAGTTGATACAACTTGCAAAGTTGTCTTTTTTTATAAAAAATAATAAATGCCTACTATGCTTGTAAAGTAGTATCTGAGTTTCAGATATTACTTTACAATGTTCAGAATTCAGTCAGGTCGGGTCTTCTGAAACTCAATTATTTTAAAATTCCAAATTATTACTATTACATACAGGGTGAGTTTATCATCTTGAGACAACGAAATATCTTAATTGGATCTCATTATTTCGATAAAAGTTGTAGACAAAAGTTCAAGGTTTCCAAGGGGCAATCAATTGATGACCTTAAATGTGACGTTGACCTTGAACTTCAATGTCATTTGAGGGGCAAGTCTGTTTTTTTAAAATGGGAAGACCTACTTTTGACCCCAGCAATGGAAAGAGCAGAAAATTTCACAATCGGATATATCCTTGACCTTAAGGTTTAGATCAAAGATCAAGGCTATTTGCAGGTCAAAAGATTTTTCCGACAGGAAACCATAATTTTTATCACATTTTTTAATCACCTTATTACTTTGACCTTTAAAAGCATTCACTACTTTTAGCACTACCCAGGAGTAATAACATGGATGTAATAGTTTTCTGCTCCCTTTGGGGTGCTTGATTTCAATGAATCACCTCGCCTCTCACTATTGTGAAATTAAACGGAAACACATAGTATTCTGTTTGAGTGGCAACCTGTTGCAATAGAAAACAAAGAATTAGATAAATTGACTGGCAAATCTTTCAATGACTAATATCATTGAAAGATTTGCCAGTGCAAAAGCTAGAAAAGTATCATTATAAACATTTCCTCACCTATTCTTTAGTTTTAACTATTTTGTGAAATAATATTTATCTATTACGTTAATGTGGAAAAAGACTGGAATTTTTTGTAAAATAACTGGAAAACCTGGAAAAGTCAGGGAATTTTAGTATTCTGTTTGAGTGGCAACCCTGTTGCAATACAAAACAAAGAATTAGATAAATTGACTGGCAGATCTTTTAATGGCTAATATCATTGAAAGATTTGCCAGTGCAAAAGCTAGAAAAGTATCATTATAAATAGCATTTTTGAAATTATTATATTTTTTCTTGTAATATTTTATGTTTTTAATAAATAAGTGCTGTGAATGCTTACATTTTATTAACTCTTTTCATTTAGTTATATCAATGCATCTAGTTTTCAGAATATATCATTATTTTTGATTCAATGTCCGGCTGCCTTGGAAAGTATAAAAATATTTAATACACAAATAGTATTGTAAAATAATAATGTAGTTTCGGAAACTAAATAATTTATTGAAGGGCTGCCAAATCAGATTCTTCACAAAGGTGCCTCATATATCAGCACTGGCACTGGTGCTGGTCTTCATCACAAGTATTACTTTGTATTGATTATTTATGTTCTCTTGTTTGTTTTATATTTGTTTTATATTTATATCATAGTTTAATTTATAATTTTCCTTTTCAAAATTTACTAACTACCAAATTTAATCAATTTTTTTGTAGGTTTTTCCAATTGATTATATAATTTTTACAATCATCACTTTGTTTTTGATCTTAATCACTATATCTGGAATTCAAAAATTAGGATTGTGGTTTTTCTGTGTCAAAGTAAGTAAATATTTATATAATTCTAAAATTATTATTAAGATTTTAATAATTTTATAGAAATTTAAGTAAATCATTATTTTACCATTAACCTATAAATGATCAAGTGTTTGTCTCCAAATCAGCAGTTGCCTGTGGCTGTTAAGTTCTCAATTTTATTTGAAATTTATTGCTATATGTTTATATGCATAGTCTTTGAATTATGTTTGGTTTGAATCTTGAGGGCACAAGTTCAAGTTGTCAGAAGTCAGAAATGATGGTTTCTGTACAAAGGTGCCTCATATATCGGCACTGGTGCTGATCTTCATCACAAGTATTACTTTGTATTGATTATTTATGTTCTCTTGTTTGTTTTATATTTATATCATAGTTTAATTTATAATTTTCCTTTTCAAAATTTACTAACTACCAAATTTAATCAATTTTTTTGTAGGTTTTTCCAATTGATTATATAATTTTTACAATCATCACTTTGTTTTTGATCTTAATCACTATATCTGGAATTCAAAAATTAGGATTGTGGTTCTTCTGTGTCAAAGTAAGTAAATATTTATATAATTCTAAAATTATTATTAAGATTTTAATAATTTTATAGAAATTTAAATCATTATTTTACCATTAACCTATAAATGATCAAGTGTTTGTCTCCAAATCAGCAGTTGCCTGAGGCTGTTAAGTTCTCAATTTTATTTGAAATTTATTGCTATATGCATAGTCTTTGATTTATGTTTGGTTTGAATCTTGAGGGCACAAGTTCAAGTTGTCAGAAGTCAGAAATGATGAAAATTTATGGATTGACCATTACCAATATTTATTATTATGCTATATATCAGGTTATCCCAAAAAAATGTTGTTTTTATCATAAAGTTTTGAAAGGATATAAAAGATAAATCACTAATTTAATCAAGTATTTATTCTCCATTTAAATCAATAACACTCTTCCAACATTGTGAAAGCTTAAAAATTTATGTTTAGACAAGCAGAGACATGTTTTAACAAATACAGTATAAAAAAAACATTACTTTTAGGATGACTTGATATTATTATAATAAGCTTATCAATCATAAATATACAAAAACCAGACAGAGAAAAGGATTCAATCAGACTATTATGTATAAACTCTTACATGTGTAAATTGCCATGGGCAGTCACAGAATCACAGAATAAATATTAACACAAGATATTATTATTATAAGATATTATACCATATGAATTACCTTGACCAATCACAGAACTTTTATTTATTGTCATAAGTACTGTGAAGAAGTTAACTCTGACCTATCTTATTATTATTTTATTATACTCTTCTTTATTACTTAACATAAATATACAAAAACCAGACAGAGAAAAGGATTCAATCAGACTTATGTATAAACTGTTACATGTGTAAATTGCCATGGGCAGTCACAGAATCACAGAATAAATATTAACACAAGATATTATTATTATAAGATATTATACCATATGAATTACCTTGACCAATCACAGAACTTTTATTTATTGTCATAAGTACTGTGAAGAAGTTAACTCTGACCTATCTTATTATTATTTTATTATACTCTTTATTACTATTTTTTATTATTTTCATTGTTATTTAATGTATTATGTTTAGTTTGAATTGATTTACTTTTCTTTATTACTATTTTTTTATTATTTTCATTGTTATTTAATGTATTATGTTTAGTTTGAATTGATTCACTTTACATATTCTCCAGCTCTTGATGTCATTTAGTCTAAATCATTTCCACTGATCTGATGTGAGAATATAAAAATGATCTTTTATCAATGTTTTATATTTGGTACATAAATAATTGCAAAGAAGATGACATGAATTGATTATTCTGTAAACTAAGAAATTTGAACTTATTGCATGATTTATGTAAATGAGACAAGCTTGAGACTGTGAAAGTCACTATGATAAAAACGTGTGTAAAATGACTCAGTGAGGTATTTTGTATTGAGTCAAGCTGATTAGAGACTTCTGAATTTCTTGTAAGATTGACAATTGCTTAAGTTGTGTCAGAGAGTGGAGGTATTAGATTTAATTATTATTTAAAGCTATATTTAATATTGCTGTGAAAATTTGAATTTTGGGTTAAATAAATTTTATTGATAACTTGTTTTGTGCTTTATTATTGTCTAAATAAAGCTTTGGCTAACACTCTTTCTGTAAGTGTTTGAGTCAAATATATTATTTATTATTATTTAACTTTTACTTGTTTTGAAAATTTATACAATTTAATAGTATTAGTTCCTAACATCATTTTTGTTATTTATTTCTAACACTTGTTTGATACTTTAACAACTGTAAGTTTTTAGGTTGTTTGTTTTGTCATGTAGACATTAGTTAGTATTGATTTATTTTAGGAAATAGAAAAAAGATCTGAGCTCGGGCCGAACACTGGATTTGCAGAATTGTTAAAACCATTAGGTTTAGATTATTATTGTTATTGAATATTGCGACTTTGTTATACAAGTAATTGTAAGTCAATAATGCCATAAGGACTAACTGTATAAATCTTTCAGATGTATAAAAACTTTATATTCTAATAAACATCATGATATCATAATCAGGACTGGGGAGTGGGTGTCAGTGTCAGCAGTTTTAGGAGGAGTTGGTGTCAGTGTTGGCAATAACTTTCTCATGCTGGAGAATCGGTGTCAGTGTCAGCAGTTTTAGGAGGAGTTGGTGTCAGTGTTGGCAATAACTTTCTCATTTATCATAATTTATTGGTTTTAAATTTAAAAAATGTATTAAATAATTATTTTTTTCACTGTCATTTGCTGTTTGCACATAAAAATGTCGAATTTTGAACCAAATAAGCACCATTTGCGGGAAGCATTACTTTTTTGTTTTCATTTAAAGAAAACTGCAGCTCAAGCACATGATATGCTTGTGGATGCTTATGGCATACAGTTAATGCTCAATTGTACGGACAACAATTGTTGCGTTTAAGCCAAGTGATCAAGGAAAAACAGTCAGAATACGCTAAACGACATGATAAAGTGATTTTCCTGCACAACAACACACAGCTGCATGTGGCAAAGTCAGTCAAGGACATACTGCATGCGCTTGGTTGAGATGTTTTACCCCACCCGCCGTATAGCCCAGATATTGCTCCATCGGATTACCACCTCTTCCGATCGATGGCACATGGCCTGGCTGACCAGCACTTCTCGAATGACGCCAAAGTTCAAAAATGGGTTGACGAATGGATAGCCTCGAAAGATGAGGAGTTTTCTCACAATGGCATTCAACAGTTACCTGAAAGATGGGCAAAAGTATTGGCCAGCGGATAAACAGTCAGAATACGCTAAACGACATAATAAGGTGATTTTCCTGCACAACAACGCACGGCTGCATGTGGCAAAGTCAATCAAGGACATACTGCAGGCGCTTGGTTGAGATGTTTTACCCCACCCGCCGTATAGCCCAGATATTGCTCCATCGGATTACCACCTCTTCCGATCGATGGCACATGGCCTGGCTGACCAGCACTTCTCGAATGACGCCGAAGTTCAAAAATCTGTTCACGAATTGATAGCCTCGAAAGATGAGGTGTTTTCTCACAATGGCATTCAACAGTTACCTGAAAGATGGGCAAAAGTATTGGCCAGCCAAGGACAATACTTTCATTGATGTATTTATTTTCATTCTTTTTTAAATAAAGACTCTTTTTTCGAAAAAACAGCGAGAACTTTTTCACACACCTTATACATTCAGTTGTACTAATTGACTGTGTATCATTCTTTACTCATATTGCTGAAGAATGACACACAGTCTATTAGCTTTGTCTACTTCAAACTGCCATTGCTGAATGATTACAATACTAAAGTTAATCAAATTTTTTTAATATCTTTAATAAAAATGTGAAAGAATAATAGAAATTTAAATACATATAATATTTTTAATAATGCATATAAATCTAGAATTTTTTGACAAGAAAATTAAAAAATCATTTTGATATAATAATAATTGTTTTGATCCAGTTTTTTGAAAATTTTTTGATACATTCAAAAAACAATTTCCAACATTTCAGTAGGAAGTGGTTCCAAATAAAAATGTCCAGTACATATTAATATTTTTAATAATGCATATAAATCTAGAATTTTTTGATAAGAAAATTAAAAAATCATTTTGATATTATTATAATTCTGTTTTGATCCAGTTTTTTGAAAATTTTTTGGTACATTCAAAAAACAATTTCCAACATTTCAGTAGGAAGTGGTTCCAAATAAAAATGTCCAAATTTTATACTTTTTTTGTATTTCATACAAAAATTGAAAAAAAATCAGTTTAATGATATGTTCCCAATCAGTTTAAACACTTAAATTTTCCTATAGCTGGTATTATTGTGTTAAAGTTAATTACAGTTTTCTATTTTATATTGTTTTAATATATTCATATAATTGTTAAAAGAAATTTTTTGCTATAATATTTTATTTTTTAATTATAAATCTACATGTATGAAATGCAATGTTTTTCTGTTTGTCTGTTCTGCAAATGCTCCTACAATGTTTGACTCATTAGAACCAAACTTTGCAAATGAAGATTCTTCTTGATCCCATGGGTAACATAACTTATCCTATATTGAGTTTGCTCTGGAGTGGGCATTTTGGGATGAGAACAAAAATGCTTTAATTTAAATTCTTCAGATTGTATCCAAATTTGTGATGATGTCACAGTCGCATCAATATGATATTATGATGATATAACAATGGGGTGATGCGACAGTGACATCATTCTTGTGATTATGTTAATCATCATGATTGGCCAATAAATTCCAAATGCAATATAAGATATATAAGGTAAAAAGTAATCCGTTATTTTTGCATGAAATGGAAGGTTTTATTTAACATACTTAGAATGATCCAATTTAGATCAAATATGCGCTGTTTTGTTCAATAACTTGTTGCCATTTTGAAGGTAATTCCATTATGCCTCTCACATAGAAGCCCTAGTCCCTATTGGCAAAAAACTGGGACAGTCGATTTTCACAAGCCTCTCTTGAGGCGAATTTTTCACCAGCAAAATAGTTCTCCATAGGCAGGAACAGGTGGTAATCACTTGGTGCCAGGCCTGGACTATAAGGTAGATGCATAAGAACCTCCCAACCAAGCTCCAGGAGCTTCTGGCAAGTCGCTATCGATGTGTGTGGCCTGGCGTTGTCTTGATGAAACACAATTCCTTTCCTAGTGGCCAAAGTTGGCCGCTTCTGGGCGATTTCTGAACAATTGGACCAATCCAGCAAAGTTGGCTGGATTGGTCCAATTGTTCACAGTACAGGTTCGAATTAAGAGTTTGACCATAGCTCATAGTATATGATTCCTTGCCAATCCCACCAAATGCACAGCAAAACTTTCCTGGCCGTCAATCCTGGCTTGGCCACCGTTTGCACCCGGCTCACCGCACTTTGACCACGATCGTTTTCGCTTGACGTTGTCGTAAGTGATCCACTTGTCATCACCAGTCACCATCCGCTTCAGAAATGGGTCAACTTTGTTGCGATTCAGCAGCGATTCACAGATGGAAATTCGGTCCATGAGGTTTTTTTGTGTTAACTCGTGTGGCACCCATACGTTCAGCTTCTTTTTGTATCCAGCCTTTTCCAAATGATTCCAAACGGTTTTTTGTGCAATGTTTAGCTCCTGGGCAATAGAAACTGTGCTTATATGACGGTCAGACTCGTCCATTTCGATGATTTTATCCACATTTTCGACAATTGGCCTTCCAGAGCGTGGTGCATCTTTGACTTCGAAATTACCGGAACAGAATCGACGAAACCAAAACTGCATTTGATTGGCTGTTACAGTATCAGAACCATAAACACTATTCGAAATTACCAGAACAAAATCAACGAAACCAAAACTGTATTTGATTGGCTGTTACAGTATGAGAACCATAAACACTATTCACATTTTCAGCTGCCTGGCTTGCGTTTTCATCTTTATCGAAGAAAAACTGTAAAATATAGCGTATTTCTCTTTGCTGGTGTCCATCTTTGACATGAGCTCAAACAAAACTGATTCAACCATTCACAAAACTGTCAAATAAGATTTTTAGTAACGAAATGTCAGCTTTCTAATGCCATCCTAGTGTAAACCGATTGGACTTTTAGAGCGTGAGATACAATTTATTAAAGTCATCTATTGAAAAAATAATGGATTTCTTTTTACTAGACCTTATAAATGAATTATATGGTAAAATTATACTTCTGCATGGTTTATTGTAAATTTACCCATAAAGTTTATAAATTCATGGGGTCTGGGCCCATCCTGATGAATACTATCTTTCAGTCTTTCGGCAGCTCCCATCATCAGTATTGGCCGGCTGATGATGGGAGCTGCTGAAAGCTGGGACAATGTTGGGCACTAAAAGTTACCACTGACAAAAGTATACCATGTGATTTGGTGGCTTAATTCACGTTAAACTGACATATAAATTCATTTCTGTTATTTAAAATTAAGTTTTTGTTTCCTATTATTAATAACTGTCCTGTGTATCTGGTATCATTATGGAGTAAGAGTTGTCAAGTAAAATTTATTATGTTCTTGAAATTCCTGAGCAATGCCAGGTACTCTTGATAGTTATTTACATCTTTCAGTCTTTCGGCAGCTCCCATCATCAGTATTGGTCGGCTGATGATGGGAGCTGCTGAAAGCTGGGGCAGTGTTGGACTCTAAAAGTTACCACTGACAAAAGTATACCATGTGATTTGGTGGCTTAATTCATGTTAAACTGACATATAAATTCATTTCTATTATTTAAAATTAAGTTTTTGTTTCCTATTATTAATAACTATCCTGTGTATCTGGTATCATGATGGAGTAAGAGTTGTCAAATAAAATTTATTATGTTCTTGAAATTCCTGAGCAATGCCAGGTACTCTTGATAGTTATTTATATAGTTGCAATGCACTGATATGTTTATTAGTTTTTTATTTATTAAAAGTAAATGTAATTTTTAGAAACTTTTGACTGCTTCTATTTAAAATATAATTAGATAAATAAATTCTTGTAAAATTTTGCCATAGAAATAACTATCAAAATTAGATAATTTATTTATTAACTACTAAATATGCCTGTCAAAAATGATGGGTAAAATAAAAAATTAACTGATGCAATTCTTTTTTAATATTGATGTAGATAATATACTCTTTAATATGGGATTGAAAATGTTGAAGAAATTAAGAAAAAAAAACACAATTTCAAAGTATTTTAATAGACTATTAAATATATCAAATGTTTCATAATAATAATTGGGAACATTAGACAATATATTAAATCTGTAAAAATAATTTATTAAAATGATATAAACAGTGAGAAAAGTTTTGGATGTTAATTCAAAATTTGACAGATATCAATCATTGGGCCACAATAATGCTGATGAATCAAATTTTCATTAAATTTGTTATTATTGATTTTAATAGTCTCTCTTTGAAGCATTGGTTGATTATTTGCTTGTAATATGCTTCTCTTCCTAGCACAATATCATTGCTGTCTTTCTCAACTTTTCCAATGTAATTTTTCTTCTCGTGATTCCATATATTTAAACTAATATTTATAATATTTTAATATAATATTTTCCTTATATTTAAACTAATAGGGGAAAAAATAATATCAGCATAGTAATCAAAATGTATCTAAAAGAAATCTTTTTGAAGCATTGGTTGATTATTTGCTTGTGATATGCTTCTCTTCCTAGAACAATATCGTTGCTGTTTTTCTCAACTTTTCCAATGTAATTTTTCTTCTCGTGATTCCATTTTAAACTAATAGGGAAAAAAATAATATCAGCATAGTAGTCAAAATGTATCTATAAGAAACTAAAATAAACATGCTGATAACAATTTTAATTTTGTAAAATACCACCGAGACAAATTAACGTTTGTATATATTAGGTATAATTAAAACATAACTTTACCGATTTTGAAATAATTCCATCAAATACATTAAACTTTAAATCACTATTTTATATTTAATTGGAAAATTTTGATCCAGCTATAAGAGACAAATTAATGTTTGTTATATATTAGGTATAATTAAAACATGACTTTACCGATTTTGAAATAATTCCATCAAAATACATTAAACTTTAAATCACTATTTTATATTTAATTGGAAAATTTTGATCCAGCTATAATATAGTTTCTGAAATCATCAGCATATACTATAATTATACTGTATAGTATACGGTATATCTAGCACAATCTATGTAGCATCAGCCTAATTATCAAGTCTGCTGAAATTTATATTTTAATGTAAGAATTATAGTTTCATCAAAATTGTGCAAAAAAAAATGTATTGGCTGGTCTAATGGGCTCAAAAGAGATTATACATTATATTTATAATTGCCTATGACCATGTGGAGTCCGTCTACTCATTAAGCCTAACAAAATTTAACTTATACTAACTTATATATTATAATGATAAATAAAAATATCGGATTAAATATTAAAAGATGTAATAAATATTGAATTAAATTATGCATTTAAAATAAAACTATAACACAACATACCTTTGAATATATACTTCAATTTTCATTACGATAGCATAGGAGCCAACATTCGCAACAACAAGCATAGTAATCGTGTGATCATATAGTCCAATGAGACTGCTCAGATACCTAATGAGCAATTATTTTAATCCAATAGCATCACCATCATCAGCTAGGCATATCAAGTGGTCAGCATAATCCAATAATATCGCTTAAAAAGTGTTACTCTTTCAGTAAAGTGTATAAAAGCTTCAGCTTTTATAAATATAGATTTTATAATACTGAAACTTTGAAATTTAATAGAACTCTCTTTAATAATTCTAATTTTATAATAATACCTATAACTATAATATTTTCTTTAATTTAATAAAAAAAATTCTTGTGAAAAATATAATTATGGTATTTTTAATTACATATTTTGTAGATGTTCAAAATTCGAATGCAACGAACACGTCCTCAAGGTTTATTAATGCTTTGTATTACATTAATGTTCACTGTTCTCGCAATAAATATCTTACTGTTCAATATAAATCCTCAATATATGATTTATGGTAGTCAACATTATGTTGTAAGTTTATATTTTATTAAATAATGAAATGAAAAACTTTATTTTAAAATTTTATAAAATAGCGTTATATTACTGTTAGGATTGTATATCTAATGAAAAAACTTCTATCATTATTATGATATTTATCATAAAAACATCGAAACATTAAATATGTTGGCACCAAGAACACTGTACAAATGCAGCCATCCCACAATTATATTTGGAAGTTTTAATAATGTCGGAAAATGAAACCTGATTCACGTTTAAAAACACATTTCTTTTTTTCAACTAATTTTGCTGCATACCAAGCATATTTTAACATATCACGATAAATTGGTGCTGACAATTGATAATGGATTAATGAATGGATTTTTATTGTATCTTCTCTGGATGTTATTTCTCTTTTTACTTCTAATAAATAAGGACAGTTTTGTAAACGCAATATAAAATTCTTTACTTGGCAAAATTCTTTACTTGGTAAACATTGCAAATAATGTATAGTTATATTCCAGAATACACTTTATAATTATTGTGAAGAGTTATGTCCTACTATTGTATGTAATATTTGTAAATCGCTTAAAACATTTGAAATAATTATCTGAAAATTGTTAAATAATTGTTAAAAATCCAAATATAATGTAAACTTTAAAAAGTGCAAAAGTTTAGAGAGGAAGAAAAATTCAGAAAGTACCGAGAATCGAACCTACACCTTCAGACCGTCGGAAACCCGACGTAGCCACTTCGCCACTACAACGTGATGTCGAATGCCTGAGTGTTCGCTATTTAAGTAAAACAAAAAATTTCTGAAATTTCAAAAGAATTTTCTCAAAAACGCTAGAGTGTGGCCCCCAATATAGGGGTGATTTTCTCGAAAACGCTAGAGTAGTGGTCCCCAATATAGGGGTGATTCTTCATCTATTGTTTATGCTCTTTCAGATGATAAAATATCGGCAAAATCCCAGACACATTGGGTGCAATGTTCCCTTGTTAGACATCAGTAAACTGGAGATCCAAAGATATCTGTCTGTGTGAAACATTTCTAAATGATTTAACAAACAGATTGGAAATGAAGTTTTAAAATACAAACTGATAACACTGAAAATACCTATTGTAAATTAAAGATTAATTTTGAAAAATAGGTTGTTCAAATAGAATCCATAAAGTGTACCCATGGTAAATGTGTTGGTTTCAGATTGACTGATAAATATGTTATAAACTATGAAGATCGATATAAAATCAAACTTTTAAGATTTTAATTTAAATATTGTTTTATTCTTAATATTCTTTTATTCTTTGTAATTACAGTAATAAAATAAAGTTTATACTTTTCATCATACAGTTAATTTTAATTATGTTAAAAAAAAATAAATTGCTTAAACAAAAAGTATTGCTGTCTATCAACAAAAAAATTTTTAAAAATTAAAAATTTTTAATATTTGTTACTATTAAATAAAAAATTTGAGTTTTTGAATTTTTCTTTGGGATGTGATCTAAAAATTATCTCCATTTAAAATTTGCAGTTTCTAACCCAATAATTTGTGATGGGAATTTCTGTTAGTCACTCATTCACTCACTTCTGCCATCAAGTTTATTACTTATGTAATAAACAATTAAATTGGAAATATAACTATTAATATTGATAACTTAAGGCAGGAATAGAAAACCTTTTTCTATATAAGGGCCACATTTAAATCTCTTAAACTGATGCAGATTGCACTCATGAGAAAAAAGAAAAAAACAAAAACAAAATGTCAGTAAATCACAATTATTTATTCATATATGATTATAAATTAACCTAGATATACTTAATATGACTTCTGGAACTGATGTGAACAAAATATATCCGAAATATTTTGTTGAATATTAGTTACTACTAATTTTAAATTATTTTTGAGATGTAAATCTGTTAGCCAATTTCTTGTTTTTACTTTTTACTAAACTCATTGTGGAAAAAACTGTTCACAGAAAATAGTTCAGAACAGTTAGTTGCAGAAAATAACAGTAGAATTTTTGCTATGTACTGCCTTAACTTAGGAAATTGATTTTTTTTGATAAAAGTTTTATAAAAGCAAACCAAATGTTTTCTTCAAAAGTATCTTTCAAATCTAAATTGCTTTATAAGTCTGTTATCTTCAATTGAAGTTCATTTAGTGTATTTTCTATATTTACTAAAAATATTCTGTAAAAATCCATATTTTATTTTTTCTCAGTTAAGGAATTTTTATTTATTTATTTATTTTGTAATATTTTGTGCAATGCAAACTGCACAAAATATTAATGCAGGCTATGGGTTGCTCACTCTGATTTAAGTTATAAAAATAAAGCAGATTTCAGAAATTAATTTTGTGACTATGTAAAAGAAAGAAGTATTAGTGAAAATAAAGGAAATTGATAATATCCCCTGCTATATGGCAATATCTTATTAAAATTTTTAATTTGTAACTTTATTGTTATAGAAGCAATCTCAAACTTCCTCTCTTCAAAGAACTAATTTATAACTCTCTTATTTGTTGAGACTGTATTTAAAATTAATGCAGTATGGGAAAAAAGTTCTACAAGAGATAAATAGTCTGAAAAGCTGATTATTTTAACTAGTTACATTTTAAATTTCTTCAATGATATGCCTCAATTCAATTTCAAAATTATAAAAATTTATAAATTGTAGAATTTTTTTAATACAAAACTTCCACTTCAGACTTACAAATCTATTATGTTTTACTAAATTTTGATATACAGATAGTCCTTTACTGATGAACTGAATTCTGCCATTATAAATCAGAAATGCCCCAATATTTATGGATTTCCCACTACTAATGTGTTTTATTATATTCCACTTTAATGTAACAAACTTAATGAATACAAAAATACAAGACACTGAAAGGATGCTTTTTATATATCTCACCATTGGTCAGGGGCTCAAATCTTTTATCAATTGTATTGATCAATCACAGAATTTATCAATAACATCGCTATTGGAAGTATAAGTGGTCATAAGTCAAAGGCTATATACAGGAATACCTCGATTATCACGGTTAATGTTGCCACGAAAAATACCGGTGACTGTTTTGTGATTTTAGCAAGTTTTACAAACACAGGAATACCTCGATTATCGCGGTTATTGTTGCCACGAAAAATACCGTAGGAATACCTTGATTATTGCGGTTATTGTTGCCACGAAAAATACCGCAAATTATCGCGGTTAATGTTGCCACGAAAAATACCGCAATAATCGAATCCACGATAATTGGGATAAATAATGCATGTAAAATGGTGATCATTGCCAAGGATTTTTCAAATATATTAATTAAATTTTATGATAAGGTAAAAAATAAATGTGTTGAGCGTGCTAATCTTCTAAATTGATCACTCTACGTTTCTTTGAATAGCCTTGATATCATCCTTGTTTCCTTTAGCATTCCCTGTAGGGGTAAATAAGAAGAGAAATAAATATCCAATTGTACTTCAAGTAGAATGGATAGTAACTGCTGAATGGTGAGCAGGCACTATCGAATAAAAACGAAGGGCTACTTGGAGAGTGGCGACTCAAACTAAATGTAATTCTGGTTGCATAACTGAAGACTAGTTAATTAATAGTTGATATATAAAACGTCAAGCTACGTCATACTGTACTGAAAAATAGATATCGAATTTTCATATGTTAGACAATCTATGCAAACTTCAATTTTTGCATAAAATTGCTGAAATTTTTAGACATTGTTGTGCAACTAAAAATCTCAGTGGCTCTTTTTTCGTTTTGAAAAATCTTTTTAGAATAAATTTTATTCAATGTTAAAGTTGGCAAAATTTTTCGAAAAATCAAGGTTTTTATGATCTCATGAAGTAGGGCAGCAGGCGGTTAAACTCTGCCTGAGGACAAATTTTTTCTTTTTCATTTTTTAGTAATCTAGCAGAAAATTTATTAGATGAACTGAGAAAACGTGGAATCGAGGGTTTACGGCTACAAATATGCTATAACCAGAGAGTTAGCTTATATGAACAGTAATCCAACATATTGTAAAGTTTATTCAATAAGAAATATTAGTATAACAAAAAGTAATGGAAATCACAACAAGCACATGAAGCAGGATAAATAAACTAATTTATTATTAGATATATATAATATGCATTAATAATACTGTATACTTATTTTCAGGGAAATGTTTTTGGCCTACTATGACCCTCTTACTTGAGATTACTGGCTCGTCTTTGGCCTACTATAGCCCTCCTCATCTGGTAATCTCAAGCAAGTGACTGACCAGTTTCTGATGCAGGCCGTCCCTGCTGGGATGTTCCACAAATAAACATTCAGTTAAAGCACTCACCGATGACTTTAAAACGGGGTTGTTTACCAGGTGTTATAGTAGTTACAAAAGCCTCTCAACAAGTTTCCCGTTACAAGTTATTACATTATACATGTTATTTTGTCCAAGTACATCATAAAAACCATAAAGAATTAATCTGGGAAATGTTAATACAAGTAACACAAATAGGTTATTACATTATGCACGTTATTTTGTCCTAGTACATCATAAAAACCATAAAGAATTAATCTGGGAAATGTTAATACAAGTAACACAAATCAAATAAATATAGTTAGAGAGGCAAAAATATCTAAGTTAAAACATTGTACTTTTGTATGATGCTATGTCCTCCTACATCGTAAATAATACAGACAGAATCAATCCAAGAAAAGCTAGCAAAATAAAATACAATAAAACAGAATAATATAGTTTGAGAGATGATGATAATATTTACAAAGATAATGATAAACAATAAGTGTCTGAAAAAGTTCTGGCAATAAAATGTTCATAAAGATTAACTGGAGATCGGGGTCAGTGTAGACAGTGCATGCTCCGTTCAGTCTTTATTAGAATGACACCACCTCCACGCACAATTAGAATCAATCCAACAAAAGCTAGCAAAATAAAATACAATAAAACAGAATAATATAGTTTGAGAGATGATGATAATATTTACAAAGATAATGATAAACAATAAGTGTCTGAAAAAGTTCTGGCAATAAAATGTTCATAAAGATTAACTGGAGATCAGGGTTTGTGTAGACAGCGCATGCTCAGTCTTTATTAGAATGACACCACCTCCACGCACAATTCAACCTACTAGGGTCGTCATCGTTTAGGATTGCCTTTGCCTTCAGTTTTTCATGGAAGATGGTTATCGCTTCTGCCGTGAACCCTTGCTTCTTGTCCCTAAGAGGCAACAACCTGCGCCTCCTCCCACAGCACATCCATTCTACACTGGTAGGCCCTCCGTGATAAGGCGGTCGTCAGCGCTTCATTATCAACGTCCCACTGGTGTTCATTTATCCTGGTCCCCAAATTTCTCGAGGTGTACCCAATGTACTGCTCCCTTTGGGCGGTATGAACACCAGCAGGATGTTGATAATGAAGCACTGACGACTGCCTTATCACGGAGGGCCTACCAGTGTAGAATGGATGTGCTGTGGGAGGAGGCGCAGGTTGTTGCCTCTTAGGGACAAGAAGCAAGGGTTCACGGCAGAAGCGATAACCATCTTCCATGAAAAACTGAATGAGGTATTCCTGTATATAATTTATTAAAACATTTTAAAGAGATTTTCAAATATATCATGAAAAATGGTTGTGATTTTTTTTCCTTGAATATCTTCTATAGGTTCTTGTAATTATAAAAAATGTAGCAAGAGACACAAAAAGGACATATTGGAATATAAATTTTAGATCATTGTGTATAGATACTGCCTAATTTAAGTAATCCAATTTCCATAAATTCAATATTACATAAAATATCTTCCATACAGAATAACAGAAATTTACATGACAACTCTGGTTTACAAGATTAAAGTATTCCTGGAAAATTTCCATAAATATGTGACTAAATTACTGGTGACTAAAAATGAAAATATTATAATATATTCCTGAACCTCAAAAAGTCACTCATTTTTTATTGAAATATATTGACATACCATCTACATATATAAACAGCAACAAAATTATATCAATAATTAGCATTAATTTTCATAATACAATCTAAGAAAGAATCATAATAAATATGTTGTCCACAGTGTAGAAGCACATACAGCACATAGTAAAATTGTCTTTTACAATCAGAAGGATATGGGTTCAATTCTGGATTTCATAACATGTTTTGCATTGAAAATATATTGATTGACCCAATCATAGTATATATTCCAGGGCAGTCAGTCAGTACCTGGAATAGCCCATAGCCCTTGTCCTGGAATAACCCATCATTTAGTCATCTCTGATTAGAAAGCACCAAAAAAATAAGAAGGAATAAAAAAATCTCCCTAGTAAAAGATGATATTAAAATTACTAAGGGAATAGTAGATAAAATATTTTTTGCATGAAAATAATAAGTCATTTCAAACATTATCAAAAACCATTGCTATAATATATTCTTCTCTCTTGTTTATTCTGCTTTACTGCTATTGTTCATATCACTATATGGAAAACAGTCACTTATGACCTTGAAAGATGCAAGTTCCACATCATCAGTTTTTCAGAAGGGGTTCAGACCCAATGTTAAACCTCATCCTTCAATCTTCCAGTTGACTCTATCATGGTTGTTGGCCAGTCTGTGATAGGCTCTAAAAGTGGTTGGTACCAAATATAGTATACCTCATATATCGAATGTTCAAACTTTTTTACTATATGAGCTACTTTTCTGTACTAAGTTATTCGACGATCTACTCGCTTATAAAGATCATGTTCACATTCCCTCAAATTGATATCTGATTATGTACAACTATGTAGTTAAAGCACTCACTCATTTCGGAAGACCCACTCTTCCAGCCCTAAAAACTTTGTGTATTTAAAAATTTATCACTTTCGTCATGGTTGTTGGCCAGTCTATGATAGGCTTTAAAAGTGGTTGGTACCAAATATAGTATATCTCATATATCGAATGTTCAAACTTTTTTACTATATGAGTTACTTTTCTGTACTAAGTTATTCGACGATCTACTCGCTTATAAAGATCATGTTCACATTTTGAGATGTTTCGTTGTCTCAAGATAAAAAACTCACCCTGTATACCAGGGGTTTCAATCCTTTTTACTATGCAAGCTACTTTCCTATACTAAGTTATTCGGTGATTACTCTCTTATAAAGCGTTCACATTCCCTCAACCTGATATCTGATTATGTATAACTATGCAATTAAATGCATTCACTTACTTCGGAAGACCCACTCTTCCAGCCCTAAAAACTTTGTGTATTTAAAAATTTATCACTTTTAATTATTTTGATTCAACAAATAAAACAAATATAGTCGATTCTGCTTAATTGGGCCACCAGTTAATTGGGGCAGCTGCTTTTTTTGGCCAAATCTCAAAGAACGGAAACCAAACTAATAAACTAATACATAATTTAAACACCTTATTGGGACAGTAGCAGGAAAGGAATTTAGCAATTTTTGACATATTTTAGGGATTTTTCGAAAGTATGTCTACGTACACCAATATTTGGCAACACTAGCATGATGCGAATCAGTTATCTATCGTCATGCATCTGCATAAGAGTCTACTCTTACTATAATCCTATCAGAGCAGTTAAAGCAAAAAATTTGGTGAAATATATTGAAATAAAATTTTTATCTAACTTTGATTTTAAAAAATCAAAGTTAGAAAAAACAACAGATTGATTATAGATTCATAAGTTACAGGAAATGCTGGTTGATTAAAAAAAAAGTTAATGTGAAATTTGGCACTGTTTGAAGCTTGCAATATTTTCATAGTCAGATTGATATGAAGAAGTGACCAATTGCAAACAATCATCCAAATATCATTTGTAATTTGGTTTCTTGATTTTTTTTTGATGTTCATATTTGAAAAAGTGGATTCTGACAGTATGTCAATTCGAAAAACAGAAATTTTTTGCACAATATCACTTAATATTGGAAAATTTTTGTGTGTATACTTCCAAATGATAAGAAAATTATTGATTTGACAATTTTAATAAAAATAACAATAGCAATACACTTAAAGATAAAAAAATACAAAATAATGATAATTATGTATTATTCGTATATGGTTGGAAATCAGAAATGTCCAAAATTTATGGATTATTGCTACCAGTATTTATTATTATATTCTACTCTATGGTAATAAACTTAGCAGGAAAGAAGACAAAAATAATGCATTCCATATATCAGATAATTGCTCTATGATTTGAACCCCCATGAATTGCACTGACTAATCACAGAATTTACTGATTATATCACATTATAATTACAAGTGGTCATAAGTCAAAGATTATCTGTATATCTCCAAGAGAGTTTTCCACTTATATTTGATATTTATTTTATAATGTATTTTATTATTATAATCAGATTTCAAACTTTAATACAAGTCTAATGTACTAATAAAAAACCCATTCACTACCATTGCCAAGTTGTCATGACAATGTGTAATTAATGGCATTAAGTAGTTGATGAATATACATGGCAAAATTGTATAACAATTTTTTATAAATTATTTTGCATTAATCTAAATCTAAAATATATAGTAATTACATTTATTATTATCGAATACTGATTCATAAAAACTTTTTCCTGTCTTATTATTTTTTAAATGAGCATGGCATGCTAGCTAAGAACTGCCAATTCTTTCCCAAGAATTTGTTTCATCTACTAAGCTCAATACTGTGTCTTATGGGCAGAAAAAAATATTCTGAACCAATAAAGGGAAAGAAACTGATTATAACTGTTATTGTGGGAGGAGTCATTTTTTTTCACTTTAGAAGTTATTTCTTGATAAAATATATTATTATTACAAAATAAAACAAAAAAACTATTAAAATATCAAGTAAACATAAAACTTAATATAAACAATTGCTTAAAAATGATATCTCATAAATTTAAGCATTTTTTATAAGAGAATATACATCAATAATTTTACTAAGAAAATTTGCATAATGTTATTAATTTACTAAATAAACAATTTTACATTGAAATATAGACAGAAATACATCATTTATGACTTGTTTTATCAGACAGAAGTAATAATTTCACTGGATGACTAAAAAAATCACAAAAAAAATAGTATAAAATTTGGCATAACATATTTATTTAAAGAAATGTTTGTTGCTATTCATTTACTTAATACCTGCTTATACTCTGATTAATTCTTAGGTTAAAAAGCATTAAATAGCAGTGGAGAATAATTCATAACTATTTTCCGTTAAGAACAAATGTTTTTGGCCTTCATGGCGGCCATCATCAGGTTCACAAACTTAAGCTCGTAGTGAGTTGTAGAACATTTTAAGAATTCAACACTAGAACTCAGTACGAGCTTAAGTTTGTGAATCTGATGATGGCCGCCATGAAGGCCAAAAACGTTTGTTCTCAACGGAATAAAGTTAGTTATGAATTATTCTCCACTGCTGTTTAGTGCTTTTTAACCTAAGAAATGTTTGTTGCATAAGTAAAAATAATTTTAAGGTAAAAAGAAATATAAAAACTGTATAAACAGTAAAAATTTCATATTTTTTTGATGAAAAATAAGAGTAATTTGAGGTTTTATAAATTTCTGAATATCAATTAGGCTTAATTACAAAACACTGCTGGCCTGACACTGTAGGCTGTAATTGAAATGGTCAACAATGAAAGCATTAATAAAAATTTCATATTTTCACAAATTATTTATGTACCAAGCAAATATAAATAATAATATGAAAAAAATTATTGGATCATATTTTGATTCTCAGATTCTGTCCAATTAAAATTTTTGGTATTTTTTTTTTGCAAGAGGTTGCATTTCATTTTCTTTGCTTGCTTTTTAAAGTCTTTTCTGGCAGTTGCTGACATCTTGTCATACCCATCAGAAGGGACCAGTAGACATGTTTCAGTTTCAATTATTGTTGAATGCAATATTCTTGCTACTTCATTCCCTGTCCAATTGTAATTTTTCTTGTATAACTTCTATGGGACCGATTCCTTAGCCATTGTTTTCTCTTTCTTCTGAGTTACTCCTGCCTCCATTTCTAGCATTTAGCATTGTGAAGGTTCAGCAAAAAAGAAAAAAAAAAATTTGGTTGCTACTACGTACACCAATATTTGGCAACACTAGCATGATGCGAATCAGTTATCTATCGTCATGCATCTGCATAAGAGTCTACTCTTACTATATACTGTACCTAGCTATATTCATTTACAGTGTCGATTTTATTTAAAATTTTTAAATCTTTGTTGAGATGCCAAGAAATGATTTTACACTTCAAGTAAAATTGCTTTGCTGGATAAAATTAAAAGCTAGCCATTTAAAATAAAGCTATCGTAGACTCGCTGATATAACTGGTGTACCAAAATCAAAAGGCCGTTGTAGACCACTGGTATAACTGGTATACCAAAATTTATCATAGCGCTTCTCCTACACAGACTTACTGATACAACTGGTGTATCAAAATCAAAAGACTACACTTGCATTAAAAAAGGTACTTAATTATTATTTTTTACCTACATATTACATATTTTATTTTAGAATTTATTAGTTAGTTTAATTGGGACAGACGCCTAATTAGGCCAAAATGGATTGATCCCAGTGTGTCCCAATTAAGCGGAATTGACTGTATATACGCTTAATTAGGCCAAAATGGATTGATCCCAGTGTGTCCCAATTAAGCGGAATTGACTGTATATTGAAATAAAAAAAAAATTATTTTTTTATTTTAGAAAAACAAAGTTAGAAAAAACAACAGATTGATTACAGACTCGTAAGTTACAGGAAATACTGGCTGATTAAAAAAAAAAGTTAATGTGAAATTTGACACTGTTTGGAGCTTGCAATATTTTCATAGTCAGGTTATTTTATTATTTTAGAAAATCAAAGTTAGAAAAAACAAGATTGATTACAGACTCGTAAGTTACAGGAAATACTGGCTGTTTAAAAAAAAAGTTAATGTGAAATTTGACACTGTTTGGAGCTTGCAATATTTTCATAGTCAGGTTGATATGAAGAATGGGCCAATGGCAGACAATCATCCAAAAGGTCATCTGTAATTTGGTTTCTTGATTTTTTTTTGATGTTCATATTTGAAAAAGCAGATTCTGACAAGTATGTCAATCTGAAACACACAGGATTTTTTGTGCAATATCAGTTAATATTGGAAACTTTTTGTGTGTATACTATTTTTGAGCAATATCAGTTAATATTGAAAACTTTTCATGTGTATACTTCCAAATGATAAAAAAATTACTGATTTCACAATTTTAACAAAAAATAAGTAAACAATAGTAATACACTTAAAGCGAATTAAAATTAATGCAAAGTAATGATAAATAAATTATTATGCTTTCAATTTTAATTAAATTTATAAGGAAGAATCAACTTGGGAGGAATAAACAAGAGATTGACCAAAAATTGCTCCATGATCGACCAGTCGAACATCCCTGCCATATATGTATGGCAGCTTAACTAAAATTAACTTAATAATCCTACTGTCCACTTATACCTCTATAAAGTGACAGAGCATACTAATACCAACCGTTGGGCACTCACATTTGTAGTAGTATCAATTGAAGGATTATTTAGTTCAATAAGCTGAGACTCCTATTGAAAAAATATGGATCTCAGATTTAAAATTGAATTCTAAATTTTAAGTGTTAAGGTAATGCTACATTCCACAGCCATCTGATTGACACTAGAGAGGTGAATTAGATTGTAGAAGACTGATGGGGGAGCTGGACCCTCATGTAAATTTTGAAAATTAGGATTAGATTCATTTTTGGCTTTGTAGGCAAAAAACTGAAGTCAATTCACATGACGAATCTGGCTGACTTATTTTATATTTAAATTTAGCAGAATACGCTATATTTGTAGAATAAAATAGCACTCAAATTTTAAATAAACATATATAAAATTAATCTTGGATAAAATATTTAAAAATTTTGGAACTGTTCTATGAAAAATACTTGTGTAATATGTCTGTTTGTTTAAAATTTTCATTCATTAAAAATTTCTCATAAAATTAAAGACATATAAATCAAATTTTGGTATAAATTATATTTGCTTGTAAAATTAGGGTCTTTTATATTGAGGTCTAATAACTGGATTATTATATATTTGTAAATCACAATTGTAAATAAATAAATCTCTTGCAGATGAATCGAGCAGTAATATCGTAAACAGTATAATCTCTGATACTGTTATCTTGGTGGTTGCTTCTGATGATGATAAAAATTTGGCTAAACCTGTGAAAGGATTATGTAAATTTCAATAATTCAGAAAATTTGTTTGGTGAATAACCATTTAAGTTTTTTGACATACCTTGCTTTAAAGTTGCTTTCAGTCTATTGATATTCTCTTGCCACTGTTCTGTTATATACCCATGTGTGTGAGGGTATAAATTATTAGAGCTGTCAAAACAAAAATACAATTAGAGGAAGTCTTAGTGAATCCAGAGAATATAGACAACCTTACATATGTATTACAGTTATTATCTAAAGCAGTGGTCTCCAAAGTAGGGTACGCATATCCCAGGGGGTACACGAGATGATATCTAGGGGTACAGTGAAAACAATTTTTATGTATTGTTTGTAGACTCTACAAGCTGCTAGATCACTGAGTATTAAAACTAAATATTGAAATAAATTTTGGAACTAGACCTTCGTATTGCAATGTCAGATAACATCAAACCAGCATTTTCAGAAATTATTAAACAAATGCCAAGCCCATTGTTCTCATTAAACTGTAATAAGAAAATAACTATGTATCTGTATTTATAATAAAATTAATGTGCAATTATAGCTTTTTGGATATTACATAAGGCCTTATTTCCTCTTTAAAACACTAATTATAATAGATTTCTGCTCAATCAGTTGGGGGTATGCACCATTTATTTCTTCTGTCTTAGGGGGGTACGCAGTCAAAAAAATTTGGAGACCACTAATCTAAGGGACCATCATTTGCTCTCTACCAAGACCATTGAATTCAGAAAATTTTTGAATATTTACACTTGTAATATATATTATGTTTATAATCTGATATTCCTAATAAGTATATCAAATATAGACATTCCTCAAGTTACAAACTTAATTCATATGTAAGTTTTGTTTGTAATTTGGAAACCATTGTTATCCAAAAATACTAAAACCATTGCATACATTGTATTTTGTAATATATTTCATAATGGAATAATTAGAAATTTCTTATTTCATAGATTTGAATAAAAATTGATTATAAAGTAAGGATTTTTAGCATAATTTCTGCATCTTGAAATACTATGTAATATGCTAAGTAACTGTAAAAATAAAAATATTATAAATATCATTTGCTTTATTCAAACATAAAATTAAATGATTGAATTTTGTACTGTTTTTACAAAAATATAAATCCAGTATCATATATTTCATATAAAAAATCAAATTTGATTAAATTATTATTGTTTCACTCCTCATAAAATTTATATTTTAATGAATCAAAAATAAATAAATATATGAAGTAATGATAATACACTATAAAGAGTATTGTTTACAATGTTAAAAATCTTAGATTTATTTAAGTTTACATTATTTGTTGATTTTAAAGATCATATTATTGATAGCATATCATTCAAAAATAGATATCAAACTGCATATAATTCCATATGTAGTTTTCTCCCTTTTAATCAGGGAAAGATATCTTGCTATAATGTTATGAAGGAATAAATTAAGCAATCATAAAATTCTATCCAGTGTCAGAATTTTAGATTTAAAATTTTTATTAAACAGTAAATTTTTTTCTTGTATTAAATTCATTTTACTTTAAAAAAGCTTAATCCCAGTTATTTATATAAACTAGAGAATATCTAAATAAAATTAGGAAATATTATCTGTTTCAATATAAGTCAGTAAATTACATTGACTTGTCATATGATGAATCTTATTAATTTTAATATTCTAAAAACCTCCATAAGAAGGAAAGCTAAAACTGAAGGAACTCTACAATTTTTGAGATAATGTAATTTTATAATAAGATAATGAATATCAATCTTTTGAATCAAAAAAATTAAAAATAATTAAAATTAAAAGAATTAGAACTATTTTTTAAAGGAATATTTTATGGTGAATATTTTTTATAGGAATCAAAAATATTAATATGTAAAATCAACATCAATTATTTATATAAACTAGAGAATATCTAAATAAAATTGGGAAATATCTGTTTCAATATAAGTCAGTAAGTTAAATTGACTTGTCATATGATGAATCTTATTAATTTTAATATTCTAAAAACCTCCATAAGAAGGAAAGCTAAAACTGAAGGAACTCTACAATTTTTGAGATAATGTAATTTTATAATAAGATAATGAATATCAATCTTTTGAATCAAAAAAATTAAAAATAATTAAAATTAAAAGAATTAGAACTATTTTTTAAAGGAATATTTTATGGTGAATATTTTTTATAGGAATCAAAAATATTAATATGTAAAATCAACATTAAAAAATGATTAAAACATAAATATTATGAAATATTTTTGTCTTCTAAATAATTTTAATAAATTTTTTAAACTTTATTTTATTAATATATATTATAATTTTAATGTATTATTTGTTATATGTTGATCATTAGCAAGAAGACTTGGCTGCATTTGGTAAAGTTGTCCTAGCCCTGGCCTGCAATTCCTTGGCAGCTGTACAAAGACAAAATCTTCAAACATCAATGGAGCTTGTTACCAGGAATTATTCAGCTGATCTCAGAAATCTTATTTTGTTGGTTTGAAGTATCTTCATTGTGCATGCTTATCATGACGATTTCTTTTGCTAGGTCTTCCATTTTTCTCTTTCCCTCTTTCCTATTCTTGAATTTAAATTCATATGGTAAAAAAAAATTTAATTTGTAAGAAGAATAATTTTTTATAATGAAAAGATTTTTTATAACAAATTTTTATCTAATTTCACTTGCTGCTTTAAATTTCTTTTATGCATTTAGTTAACTTTGTGATAAACATGGCTTTAAAATATTGGGATAATAAAATTTTTTTATTCTTTCAGTACTCTTGATTACAAATTTTCACAAAATGTTATTGTTATAAAATCTCAAAAAATGATAAAATATATTATTTCCATTATTAAATTCTTTCAAATTATTGAAAATATAAAAATTAAATAGTTATAGTGGTGTAATGGAGAATTGTTATGATTCCTATTCTATAATATTTTTATTCTCTAATGAACTTCTTTGAAGGCCTTTGCATTGATCTTTGCATGATTATTTGTTGTTATATTATTGCTTGTATATGAATTTAAAATGTCTAAAGTTAAAAAAGTTTAAAGTTATATTAAAACATAAGTATCTTATGTTATATAATAATCGTTTTATGCACATATTGTTCTTGATTTAAGATGGGTTCAATTCAAATTACACTGATTATAAATCAAAAATATTTTATTGATTTCTCACTACTACTATTCATTATAGAACAATACATCATTGTATTTAATTTTACAACATAGTCAAAAAACTGGAGACAAAATGAATATTATCAATATATCTGACCCCATTGCACATGAATTCCTATACATGGAACTATATTGATCAATCACAGAATTTATTGATTGTATAATGGTCATAAGTACAAGTGTTATAAATCAACGATGACATCCAATTCGCTATCATTTTAACAGAATAATTCAAATTTTTTTGCTATACTATTTTTTTTATCTTCATTTTTAGCATTTTTTTGTTGTTTAATTTTAATTATTGTTGGGAATTTTTTATACCATAGTATTCTTAGATTTTAGAAAGCTGTTTAAAATAGATGAATCTGTCAAATTTTTACACGTTTATTTAAGGAAAATGCTAAAATATTTATATTTTTTAATTTTCTAACAAAATTGTACTGTATACTCAGAAAAGCAATTGACTGATTTTGTCCACATTTTCTCAATCATTATTAGTTATCTTCTTTGTTATCATTTGCTTCTAAATAGTTCTCCATTATTTCTCTCATGAGAAAGATGCCAAGAAAATAAAAAATAAATATAAATTTGAATAGCTTTGTTATAATATTTATATAAAATGAATTGAAAGAATCTTAAAACTTAAATTATTCTACTTATATAATAATACAGTAATTAAGCAAGCATTTTAAGCAGGAAAATAATAATTTATTACTAGTAAGTACAAAGCTAAGTAAAAACAATGGACTGTAATATTTTCAATCTTCTATAGTCCTCCTCAGCCAAGTATATAGTTTTGTATTTATTAATGATAAATTGTTGTTTTCCTGCTTAAAGTGCTTGTTTTATTAACCTTGAATGGGAAGAATACATAAAACATACATTAATTTGTATCACTATAATCAGGGAATTAAAATTTTTAATGCAACATTAAAATTTTTAATGATAAATTTAAATTATTGGTAAATTATAGTGTTTCTGTACTCTTGCTTTAGCATAAAACATTCACTTCTTTATATGCTGTTAACTTTATAGATTATCTGTACAGGTAGTCCTCAACTTAATCCATTTGTTGTCATTAACCTGTTTACATATCAAGGAAGTGGAATAAAAAATAATAAAAAAAGACTAAAAATTAATTCCTGATTTTATTAATCCAGCTTTTGGAAATCAGTTTTTTATGCTTATTTGTTGAAAATACACACTTTTTACAATGGTTCCTAAATATTTTCAGTTCCCAAAATAATTTTTAAATTACGTTTACAAAATTTTTTTTGAACTTTTCAATAAAATTTGTTTTTTTATCCCATTTTGTTGATTTTGAACTCTAATATATCAAATTTATTCTGTTTTTTGGACAAAATGATATTTTTGAAATTTTAAGCAAAAATCAAATTTTCCATATGATGAGCTATAAAATGCTTAAAACTGAAAAATATCATAGATAATATTGAAATATTAGTTAATTCAATTAAAATAAAAAAATTTATATCCTAATTGTTCATTTTTTGTTTAATTTTCATCAATATTTAGGAGAAAAACATGGGAAAAACATAAACACCCCAGGCCATTTAAATCAACATGGTGCTTTCTTTATAGCAGCCAAGCCTATGTTACCTCATTTCGTGTAATATTGGGTAAGTTGCTACAGCAAACCATCTGTGGTCCAATTAGAGCAACATAAAGAAAATTACTGCCGATTATGTATGAGATGAGACCTTTTTCTTTTAAGTTAAGATTTCCATTATAAATTAGAAAATTTATAAAAAATACAGTTAGAAATTATACAAATGAAATAAGAACAAGATAATAAATATAAAATATTAATAAAATGACAATATTTTTAATAATTATGTGATACGACTTCATTCAACAACAGTTATGTAATGCTTGGTTTTTATAAATTATTTTTGAAAATATAATCCAAATTTCATCATTCATAGTTTATTTTTATTTTGTCTAAAAATATCAATTATTAGATGGCTAAGATTTCATATAAGAAAATCATGTTTTCTATGAATATCATATACAGAATGAAAAGTTGAGGAGAAAAATAAAATTTCAAAAGAAAGCTTGACATTGTTAGAAAGAGAGCAAAAAATCCAATAAACTGTAAAATTTCAAAAGATTTCAACCAAAATTAAGTGAGAGATGATAATTTTAATTTTCATATTTTTTGCATATCAATTAGTTATAATTTTCAAAATTGCTGGCTGCAAAAGAGTTAATTTTATTTTTATTAAAAGTCTATGCCATTTTGCAGCTTTTGATAGTGAACTCAAGTTAATGGTTTCAATAATACTGATTTATTCTAATTTACAGTTTTATATTTTTTCAATTGTACTTGATTCTTCTGTTCAGATAATTTAAAAATAACGCTATTGCAAAAAAAGTTGCACCTCTAAAAAATAAAGCAAGAATATGAAACTTATGCAAATGTCTTTCAGCTAGATGTACAAATGATTAAAATTTCATTGTCTATGAATCCACAGAAGATTTTGCAAATATATGAGAAGGGTGAATTCTGGAATCAATAAAATGAGTGTCATTTTTAAATACAGATAAATCTGATTGTTTTTCTGTTTCATTATGTTAAGTAGTGTATGAAGATGTTCTACAACATATCTGTCATCAGTACAAGCAACTGAATGAGTTTGAGAGAAGTTGCATCAAAAGCCTAAGAGAAGCCAGTGTAGTCTTGCAGACATGCCAATCGCCATCTTGATCAGAATGATAATATAGGCAGTAAGATATTGGCAGATGTAGATTGATGGGGGAATTGAAGATGAAGAATCTGGACATTCCTTTTATTTTGACTGGAAAGAAGCAGTTTAATACCTGCTTAAAACTATTTCTGGACATCCCAGGACAACAACTGCTTGAGAGGATTGTGAATGCAGTCATAATGATACCAATGGCATCTCTATCTTCCATCCAAAGCAAGTATCTTCCTCTATTTATCATATATTATCAAGAGACATTAGTGATCAATTCCACTTCTCTCTTGGCATAAATGATCACTGTATCTGTATATGGAGGAGACATCAGCATCACTCAAATTCAGCTGCAATGATTAAGTGGGACACTATCATTACACCTTGAATTAGTTTGCGGGCCATCTCCTATGATAGTTGATCTCCTCTAGTTTTGTTACAATGTACTTTGACAGCATATCTGTATATTGATAAAATCTGCAGCCACTTGTATTTCCTATGATGTCATGCCTTTCAGGGATTACCAGCATGATAATGCCAGACTTCACATGGCAAGACACTCAGCAATGACTCTGAGGTTCATACCCTTCCATGGCCAGCTAGGTCCTCAGATTTCTTGTCAATTGAGCATGCCTGGTATATACTGGGAAGGGAATTGCATCCATCATAGAATTATATTGAACTAGCCCAACAATTGCAGAATATTTTGCAGAATCTGCTATAAGACGATATTAGACTATTATTTGACTCCATGCTGAACTTAATATTGTCTTGTATTGCTACTAGAGGAGGGTTTGCTAAATATTAACATGTAATTGTTATGTTGCCATTGTTCTGTAATAAAAATTTATAAAAAGTTCTTTCCTATACAAATATAATATCTTTATTTTTTGCACACTCATTGTGTATGTGAAATTTCATAATAATGCAACACTTTGATTGTTATGTTGCCATTGCTCTGTAATAAAAATTTATAAAAAGTTCTTTCCTATACAAATATAATCATATCTTTATTTTTTGCACACTCATTGTGTATGTGAAATTTCATAATAATGCAACACTTTCTCCAGTGTATCATTCTTTTTTTTTTCTTTTTTGCAAAAGAGTGTATATAGTCCAAATATTTCTAAACTAGCCAAATTATATCCCTAGTGATCTATTTTTGAATTAAATTGCCAAATTAAATTAATTTGGCTAGTTTAGGAATATTTGGATGAAATAATCCCCTAGTTAGTTTGGATTATGAATGTATATAGATATACTAGAAATAACAAGTTAAGTGAAGATTTATATATGAGAAATAGAAACGTTTTTGTATGTATAGCATTTTAAACTTAAAAAAATTATCTGAAAAATATTAGTTTTTATGATTTTTAATATGAAATTTAGATATTTTATAAAATTTAATATGCTATAACTGTGAAGCTTATATCTTAAAAGCTTCACAGTTTACTCTTATGAAACTTATAAAATTTTTTAAAAACCAGTATTTCTTAAGAAAAATATCTGTCTTAATGTGAAAAATTTTTATGAAGAAAGGAAAGATAAAATATACTGCTTCTATGTATAAGCTTCAGTGTAGAAGAAAGTTAGCACTAATAGGCCATAAAGTAAAATCTTTAATCAATTAAAATGTTTTCAGCTACTATATAGCCATCTTCAGTGATAAATAGAACTGCACTGTGAATACAGCTGAGGGAAAACTTCATGAGTAGGTCAAAAACATTTCTGTAATAAATTGTTTCTTCTGATCAGTATTGTTTATTGTTATAAAATAAATGAATTTATTTTTATTTCATTAAGTTTAATTTTTTTTATGAATTTTTTCCTTAATGTTTAAATATTTTTTAAATTTTAAAACATTTTCATAAAAGAAATTTTTATTGAATTATTTGATAATTTTATCTTGATAAATTTTCACTTATTATAATTGAATTTACAGTATTCAGTGTACTTTATTAACTTAAAACATATTCTCCATTACACCATCACTTTACTAAACCCAGAATTTTTGTAATATCTATTATCAATAATAATAATTTTAAACTGTACTCTTAAATTCATATCTTTTTTATATCAAAATACATAATGTATTAGGTAAATCAGATATGTATTTTAAAAAATATGCCAGCCAAAGAAGAAAGAACTTCATAAATCAAATGCATTTAATTTTTGATTTATGAAGTCTGCTATCAGTTTTGATGGTAATAAAAAAACAATGAAATCATGATCAAACAATTGCTATTTTGGAAACTTATTATAAAAGAAAGAGAAAATTTCAATTATAAAGTTGAAGAGCAAAGTTCAACAGTTTGTTAGAATAGATCTGTCTCAGTTTTTTATATTTTTAAATAATAATGTTTATATCTTATTTGTTTAATGAATCAACTATATTTAAAGCATATGCTCAATGTGCTTAACCAACTGTACTAATAAAATTTTTAGTTTGATGAATAATAGATTTATTTTTGAAAATGTTTCAACATTTTCAGAATCTATTAATAATAATAGCTAACAATAGATTGTCACATTGATCTAAATATTATTAATTTATTAAAAAGTGAGAATTATGGTCATCCCATAATAATAATGTAAATTGGTTCAGAGACCAGCAATATTATTCAAGATATCATAAATTGAGACAAATTTTCTTTTAAATGTGTGTTAAAATGAAATAATAGGTTTTAGGCAATAAATTTTTATCAAGAAAAACCGATATCAGGTATAGAATTGGCAATAGAATTGCCAATTCTTTATCAATTGATTTTATACAGATAAATAACCATTGTAAAATCAATGCTTTACATACAGTCATCTGACTAACAAAATTGTAGGATATAAATAATCCCTAATCAAGCCAAACTTCCCCGAGCAGTTTATTTTTGAATAACTGCCAAATTATTAATTATTTTTTAAATAATATATAAAGTGAACAATAATTGTTTGGAATTATTATAAAAACAATATTCTATTCCATCTATTATCCAATTCTCCACATTTAACAATTGCAAACTTTTTATAATCATATGTAATTTAATATTAGGGTAAAAAATTAACTATATCTAAAGATATTGAACAATAATTGTTTGGAATTACTATATCTTTTAACTTTAAAATCAAATCATCAGAATTTTTTACTGTACACACAGAATTACTAATACAGTGGTGCCTCGCAATTCGACATTTGAGTTTAGCGGGTCGGCGCATGCACGTGAATGGAATTGTTTGATGTCATTTGCTATTTATCAATTCTTTTTGGACTAATTTGGTGTTTACCCGTGTTGTTTGTGTTAATTTTCAATTCTAAATTTTTTCAGAAAGTAAAAAATTTGTAATTATTATTATTTTTTTGAGTGGTTGATTCAAAGATAACTGACCAGAGGAATAATTCCGAAAAGAACAACACTTGCGGATTCGAAGAGAACTGACCAGAGGAATAATTCCGAAAAGAAGAACACTATTTGTAATTATTATTAATTTTTTGAGTGAAATGTAAGGATGGGTTCAATATTGGTAATTATTATTATTTTTTGAGTGAAATGTAAGGATGGGTTCAAAGAGATAATTATTATTATTTTTTTGAGTGAAATGTAAAGATGGGTTCAAAGAGTAAAAAATTTGTAATTATTATTTTTTTGAGTGAAATGTAAAGATGGGTTCTAAGAGAACCAACCAGCGGAATAATTCCAAAAAGAACACTCGATTGAGCAAAGAGACGAAGAAAAAAATTGTAGATAAAGTACAGAAAAGTAGAACAATTAAAATGTAACTCGAGTATGGCGTTTCTAGGACAACTGTGGTAATGTTTTGCAACACAGAGAAGATTATGGGTGCTAGGGTGTCTGCTAGAAAACTTCATTCCAACATCCAAGGGCTAATAAATTGTGTGTTGTGTATAAAATAGTCTTTTTTGTAATTTAGTATGTTATAAAATAATAAAACACACGTAATAAAGTAAATAATATAGTGATCTCTCCCACCTTACCCATAAGTTAGAGGAATGGGATGGTAACCGATAACGAATTAATCTATTTTACATAGTCTTATATGGAAAATATTGTCCCACAATTCGACATTAGTTCGGCGACGGATTACTGACGAATTGTGAGGCACCACTGTATTACTTAATTTAGTTTTCAAGAATTTTTCTAAATTATATAATATAGTATATTTAAAATCAACGATAGGTCTATATGGCATATTTTCTTTATGGGTTTTTAATCTTAAATTTAATCTCGGATCTCTTAATGTATCTGACAGAATATAACTTCTTTTCATTCTCTTCAATTATTTTAACATTTTTCCAATTTAATACTAATTTTTTAAGGATTTCATAATTTTTACTTTTACATCTACATCTAATTGTTTAAACATATTACTTTTTATAATGTTTTCTTTTTCTAAATTTAAATAATCTCTTCTCATTATTATAATTAACTTGAGTAAGGCATTCCCGGTTAATAACAGATGCACAAAAGATAGAAAAGACAGACAAGAAATGATGATAATAGAGACATTACACAAATGTTTTCATAAAACAGTGCCAAAGTTTTAAGTATTTTATACATATTTATTTAAAATTTGAGTTCTGTTTTATTCTACATGTGGGATAAATTCTGCCAAATTTCAATATAAAACACCATCAGTCAGATTTATCATGTGAAATATTTTCAACTTCCCCATAGAACTAAACTAAAATCCAAGTTCCAATCTTCAAAATTTATTTAAAGGTTTCCAGCTCAACTATTGATCTTTCATAATCCAATTTGCTTTTCCAACGTCACCCAGATGGTTGCATTATGTACCATTATCTTACAACCTGAAGTTTAGAATTCAATTCCAGATCTGATATTCATATTTTCTTAGGTGGGATCCTGCCTTGTTGAGTTAAATCCTTCAACTGATGTCCCATTCTACTACAAGTGTGAGTGGTCCATAGTTGGTATTATATGTTTCGTTGATTAGTGAGGATTTATACGCATTGTAGGATGGTTAGTTAAGTTAGTTTTTGTTAAGCTACCTTATCTCACAGGGATATACTCTATCTGACAGTGGCCACACTTAAAGTCCATCAAAGAGATCAATACTTGACTAGTCTTGCTGATGGAATCAACAAGAAAGTTGGCATATATGTTCAATGGGCTGTACTCAAATCACTCCTGAAAAAATCTGATGATGTGAGACCTGGATTTGAACCTGATCCCCAAGTTAGTAAATGACTGCTTTATCATGTAAACATCTGGTTGATAACAGTAGGATGGAAAGTAGCATACTACAAAAAAAGAAGAGTATATTACATCAATGATTTTTGATAATGTTTAGAATGAATTATTAACAACACTGACAGCCATTTGCACCAGAAAAAACAAAAACTATATTTACTCTCCCCTGCATCTTCTCCCTGCTCATCCTCAATTCTCCCAAACAACAATAATGACAATTTGAGAAAACGGCAACACTTGCCACTTCTGAAATCAGACCTCAAAAACTCTCCAAGATGCTCAAATCTAAAATGTACCAAGAAAAAATTTTTATTTGAAAAATGTGATCGCTTCTGTTGTATCACCGGAAACATAATTGTATTTATGCATATTTGTGTTTATGCAAAAACAAGTTTTGAACAGTTACAGACCCAATATCCACTTTGATGGACACCATTTTTTGTAAAAGAATCTTTGAATAAAAATTTAGCATTTTCTCGAGTTCGGGTCTCAGGAGGATATCTGTAATTTGATTGTAATAAATAAGAATAAATACAATAATCTGTTACTAAAAATTTGTCGTTAAATCTAATGTTGATTTATGATTAGTTGTAGGATTTAGTAACAAACTTGAATTTTTCAAGGTTGAATCACAATAAATTTCCATGCAGCCATCTGATCTAATATTTTTTAATTATCGAGATCTTTATCTTTCTTCATTATTGTGTCCAAAGTGACAAAGAAATATCAAGCTAATCCTTTATCCATACATTGAATTAGATGATGATGTTTGAGGAGATATTAATATATTCATGTGAGTTGACAAATTATTCTCTGATTAGATACTAATATTTGAACAACATAAAAGTAATATAGGAAAGAATTTATACAATAGGATTAATAAATTGGGTTTAGAGCAAATAATCTAAGTGCAGAATGATATAACTCTAGAATGAATGTATTCTAATATTATGGTTATATCTTTTATTTTCAAGTAATAAATGCATTCTAACAAACTTAAAATGCTCATCAACTTTAAAATTAGAAATTTGTATCTGATTTTGTAATGAAATGAAAAGTAATGACTTGAACTAATGAGATGAAAATCAAACATTTATCATGTTTGATTTTCATTTCATTAGTTCAAGTCATTTCTTTTGTTACTGTTGGCTACTCAATTAGATTACGATGGACTTCTACATCAAATACCATTATTTCTTGCTTACACTTTATCTTTCAAGCTGATTGATGATAGATAGGAAAATTATAAGGTTTTGTTGGAACAAATAAATTAGTTTATATTAATTTATTCAAATTATTTAATTAGTTAATAATTATTATATACGGATCAGCTCTGGTTTATGAAAAATTTATAATGAACAAAAGCTTGAGTAAAAAAACTTTTTTTTTTTTTACTTTAAACTACTTTTTTACTTTTCAACTTTAAACTTGAGTAAGGCATTCCCGGTTAATAACAGATGCACAAAAGATAGAAAAGACAGACAAGAAATGATGATAATAGAGACATTACACAAATGTTTTCATAAAACAGTGCCAAAGTTTTAAGTATTTTATACATATTTATTTAAAATTTGAGTTCTGTTTTATTCTACATGTGGGATAAATTCTGCCAAATTTCAATATAAAACACCATCAGTCAGATTTATCATGTGAAATATTTTCAACTTCCCCATAGAACTAAACTAAAATCCAAGTTCCAATCTTCAAAATTTATTTAAAGGTTTCCAGCTCAACTATTGATCTTTCATAATCCAATTTGCTTTTCCAACGTCACCCAGATGGTTGCATTATGTACCATTATCTTACAACCTGAAGTTTAGAATTCAATTCCAGATCTGATATTCATATTTTCTTAGGTGGGATCCTGCCTTGTTGAGTTAAATCCTTCAACTGATGTCCCATTCTACTACAAGTGTGAGTGGTCCATAGTTGGTATTATATGTTTCGTTGATTAGTGAGGATTTATACGCATTGTAGGATGGTTAGTTAAGTTAGTTTTTGTTAAGCTACCTTATCTCACAGGGATATACTCTATCTGACAGTGGCCACACTTAAAGTCCATCAAAGAGATCAATACTTGACTAGTCTTGCTGATGAATCAACAAGAAAGTTGGCATATATGTTCAATGGGCTGTACTCAAATCACTCCTGAAAAAATCTGATGATGTGAGACCTGGATTTGAACTTGATCCCCAAGCTAGTAAATGACTGCTTTTATCATGTAAACATCTGGTTGATAACAGTAGGATGGAAAGCAGCATACTACAAAAAAGAAGAGTATATTACATCAATGATTTTTGATAATGTTTAGAATGAATTATTAACTATTATTTTCATGCAAAGTATATTTCATTGAAATTACTAAATAATAACAGATATTAACTTTTATTGAGGACATTGTTTTTTTTTTATTTTTATGCTGCTTTCCAATCAGAGATTATTAAACAATGGAATTATTTTAGAGCATCTTGTGGACTGCCCACACTGTGATTGGATCAGCCAACAGATCTTTAAAGTAAAAGATGAAAGTATGCAATCTGGAATTGAACCAATATCTTTTGAATTGTAAAAGACAGCTTTATCATGCACTGTGGTCACTGCTATATCACAGGTGATATATTTATTATGGACTTTCTTTTAAAAAATTGCTTTTTTTAGGTTGCATTATGAAAATTAGTGTTAATTGTTGATATGATTTTACCATCATTTATGTAATTAGATAGTATATCAGGATATTTTAATGAAAACTATATCACAGGTGATATATTTATTATGGACTTTCTTTAAAAAAATTGCTTTTTTTAGGTTGCATTATGAAAATTAGTGTTAATTATTGATATGATTTTACCATCATTTATGTAATTAGATAGTATATCAGGATATTTTAATGAAAATAAATGACATTTTTAGGGCTTAGGAGTGCATCATAATTTTTTCCATTTAAATCAATGATAATTTAATTCCAGATTTATGAGAATTTGATTTACAAGCATCTTCCAGGAATGCTTTATTCTTGCAAACCAGGGTTGCTCTGTATTTCATATTAATTTGTTTGGTATAATCAAAATTTGATAAACATAATATTTTAAATAATAAATTATTTTAATTTTGAAATAGTTTGAAGAAAAAAAATTAATTCAATATTTTAACCTTGTTTAAGTAAATGTTAAATAAATGCAACTTTTCTAAATTTCTCTTTTTCACTTTAAAAATTGCATGCTTTCACTTATTATTTATATATATTAATAAAGGTGATCAAATTATACTATAAGCATTTTAGAAATTACTTTTAATTTGTGTTAGTAATGAACATTCTTAATAATAATTAAAAAACTTCATAATAATATATTTATAATTTATTGATCATATATTTAATTTATATTTTTTGGAATCATAAAACAAGGAAAATAAATAGATTGTCAAGATTTAAGATAAATATTTTATTAAATATAGGCTTTTTCTCAGTTTGCTTACTAACTTAATAAAAAAAAAATGTTGATCTTTGTTGATCTTTTATTAAACCATCATTGATTTGAATATATTGTACAATGTATATTGTACAAATATATATTAGTAAACAATGGTAATATATCACTCTTTCTAAAAAAAATTCAATATTTTGCATATATAAACTTTATCATCTATTATATAGCTATATAATTCTGTTCTTAAACATGTTTGCTTTGATTTTTGAATCAAAATACAAAGTTTTGACATCTGCATATATAAATAATAATTTTATAGATGTCAACTTCTAAACTTATTGTAAAAATTTGTTTTGTTAACAAGAGCTTATTCAGGGATTTCATATCACTTCCTGTGATTTATATTTTCTCCTAAATTTCTATAAACTTCAAATGTTCTTAATTTTTAGCTCTCTTTTCATCAAATCTAGGAGACTGGATGAATCTAGTCCTGATGAATTATCATTATTTTATTAATTTAAAAATCTGTATTAAAATATTTAGTTGCAATTAATTCATAAACAGCAAATATTTTTATTTGTTTTTCCAAAATATTTTATAAATCTAATTAATGCTTGAGTAAAGTTAACTATTTGTATAATAATTAATATAAATCCTATAAAATTTAATAAATTAAATAAATTTGCTAATAATTGAGTGAAATATATTAACTATAAAATAATTCAAATATTTATAGAAAAAAAAAAAAGAAAAACTAAATGATATCTTGATCCATACTTCAAAAAAAAATAATAATATAATTGTATGTGTATTAAATTTAGAGTTAAAATGACAATAATACTAGTAATTGCTTAGCTAATATAAATATTTCTATCACTTAGAAAAATATTTTCTTATATCAATAAAAATTAAAATTAGAAAAAATATATATTAATTTCATCTTTTATATATATAATATGATATAATTAAGATGAAACATTAATAATAATCAGTTATCAATTCATCCTTGGTTATAAGATGAATGTTAGAAAAATTGTACATATATCACAATGTTCTAATTAGAATGGCTGGCTGCTGTAAAAATGTTAAGTGTTCTTAATAAGAAAAGTTAATTTGAATATACTACAGCTTTATTATCTGAATGAGTCAAATAATAGCAGTGTGGATTACAGGAAAATCTGTGCTGGTGGCCACCTTAATATCTGCCCAAGCATATTGCGGGATTTTTAAACTGTGAAAACGGCCATCTGTGTTCCAGGCCAGTGGCCATGGCCAGTGATATTTAATTTTGGCACCTTGTGTGCAATATCTACTAGGTGGCCAGTAAATCCTGTTTTGATCAGAAATGCCAGATAGGTTCTAGATCTTCTATCAGCTGAGCATTCTAAAGTGAAAAAACCCAAAAACAGACATTAATTAGTGATTTTTTTCCTTAGATTTAATTAACAATGTGAAATTCTGTTATAAACTTTGTATTTTAAATTTTGATGTTTAATAAACAAATTTGTAGCTAATTGTGTCTGGTGGCCAACTTGTGCTTGGTGTCCACAATCTCAGCTGCCAAAAGCTGTCCACCTAGCACAGATTTTCCTATATTAGGTTTTATACATGTTTTGACACTTTACATTTCAAAATTAATTAACGAGAAAATATAAATGATGCAACATATTGAATACAAGATCCTTTAACGGCAATCATTCAAAAGTAATGCTTTGTATTTAGGTTAATTTTTTTATGATTATATCTTTGAATTTATATGGTAAGATAATTCCTCTTCTTTTGACAGGAAAAAAATGAAGTTCATAGAGTAAGTATTACTGGATATGATTAATGTATAAAAGATAATTTTATGAATTAATATAATTTTTTCCATTTCTAGTTTCAACTTAAGATATTAAAGAAATTGAAAAGATCAGGCAGATGAGTGAAGTCTGATTTAAGGACACTTTTATGCTGTTTTTTGAATTATATTAGAAAAATTTTAAATTAATTGGTACACAAAATGAGGAGAATTATTTTCAATTTATTCATTCATTTAAAACATTAAATAGTGCTTATTATATATAAATTTACTTATATTTGAATTCATGAATTATATTTTTCAAAAATTAAACATTAAATAAAATTTTTATAAATAAAAAAATATTTTTAGTATTCACTTTACATTTATTCAATTCTGAATACAATTAAAGTATGCTGCATAAATAATTTATAACAAACACAATTTGAAATCATTTCTAATATTGAATTTTACATAAAATCTTACATTAAATAATTCTAGCTCAAAGAAAAACAATTCCCTGATAAAACAAAGTTACTATTACAGATAAAAACTAAGTAAATTAATATCAAAGAAGTTGATTACTAGCACATACTTTCATTATAATTGAAGAAAACTGAAAATACAGTTAAATTTAGACACAGAATCTGTGACATATTGTTAAATTGTCTATATTGAAATATTATATTATAATGCTAACTATTTTTCCAGTTTTTCAATTATAATTATACTAATAAAATAGATTTACACTAATAAGACTTTTGTTAAATGATTTACATTCTGTTTCTTATAGTGAATACAGTCAATTCTTGTTATTCGCAGATTCCGTATTTGTGTATTCGACTATTCATGAAAAATTATTTGTAACCACAAAATTGATATTCGCAGAACTTTCACGCTTATTTGTGGACTTTCGCTGAGTGCGGTAAATACTGTTACCAATTTAAACTCTCTCTCTCTCTCTCTAATAAAGGAAGTTGTATGTTAGCAAATGTAGTCTCCGAATTGGTTTGCCGCAAAATTTCTCATTATCTATCCTTGCTCACTCCACAGACCGCAAGTAGGCCAAAAGCCTGTTCATAGCATCCACAGGTCCCATAGAAGAATGTGGCACTATGCTTGAATACAGCTTCAAATTTAGGTGCCTTTTTATTTAGGCTGAAATTTTAGAATATCTGAGACATAAAGCCACGCAGACAAGGCTGACCTGATAGTTTTTCAGCATAGTTCAGAAAGAATATGGCAGCTATCACATCAAATATCTTGCAACATCTAAAAACTATCAATCAAAATAAGATTTTATTTACTACATATTTAATGTTTTAAAAAATTAAATAAAGATTACTGTAATTATAATACTGTATATTGTACTATACATTTCATATACTGTAATTATTTGTAAGTAATGTAATTCATATTAATAAGATGTCTGTAAATAGAAAAACACACATAAACCAAGTATAAAAATGTTGGGAAGAAGGGTTTGCAGGAACCTAACTCTATATTTCCCATAGGCACAATGGTTCACTATTCGAGAATTCAGTAGTCGCAAAGAATTTATGGAACGTAACTACCGCGAATAGCGAGAACCAACTGTATATGATTAAACTGGTAACTACCGCAAATAGCAAGAATCAACTGTATATTTATTCCATTGTATTTACTCAAAACTTACTAGAGAGCTTTATAATGATGATTTTTTAAATTTTAATTGTTTGCATAAATTAAACTTCTTGGCTATTTATACTTTAATAATTGAATTGTGATTTTGCCTCTCTCTCTCTCTAAAGGAAGTTGTTTGTTACAAAATGTAGTCTCTATATCTTTTTGCCGGTAAAGTCTCATTACCTATTCTTGCTCACTCCGCAGTCCGCAGGGAGGCCAAAAACCTGTCCGCAAGTCCCATAGAAGAATGTGACAATACTGTATGCTTGAATGCAATCTCAAATTTAGGCACCTTACTTCTTGCGCATTTGCTCCTTAGACTGAAATTTTAAAAAATCTGAGGCAAAAGGAGACACAGACAAGGCTGATGCAGTTTTTCAAGGCAGTTCAGAAAGGCAATGTGTCAGCTGTCAAATCAAAAATCTTGCAACATCAAAAAACTATCAATCAAACATAAGATTTTATTTAGCCTATAATGTGGCACTATGCTTGAATACAGCTTCAAATTTAGGTGCCTTTTTATTTAGGCTGAAATTTTAGAATATCTGAGACATAAAGCCATGCAGACAAGGCTGACCTGATAGTTTTTCAGCATAGTTCAGAAAGAATATGGCAGCTATCACATCAAATATCTTGCAACATCTAAAAACTATCAATCAAAATAAGATTTTATTTACTACATATTTAATGTTTTAAAAAATTAAATAAAGATTACTTTATAGTTTTTAAAAATTAAATAAAGATTACTATTATTATTATACTGTATATAGTACTATACACTGCATATATTGTAATTTTTTATACGTAATATAATACAAATTAAATAAGATATCTGTAAGCAGAAAAACACACATAAACCAAGTATGAAAATATTGAGAAGAAAGATTCACAGGAGCTTAACTTTATATTTCCCATAAGCACAATGGTTCAGTATTCGCTAATTCGGTATTCGCAAAGAATTTACGGAACGTAACAATCGCGAATAGCGAAAACCGACCGTATATGTTAAAAAATGACGAAAAATGACCATACACTGCATGTATTGTAATTTTTTATACGTAATGTAATACAAATTAAATAAGATATCTATAAACAGAAAAACACACATAAACCAAGTATGAAAATATTGGGAAGAAAGATTCACAGGAGCTTAAATTTATATTTCCCATAAGCACAATGGTTCACTATTCGCTAATTCAGTATTCGCGAATAATTTACGGAATGTAACAATCGCGAATAGCGAAAACCGACCGTATATGTTAAAAAATGACGAAAAATGACCGTGTACGCCAAACTTCTTTAATCACGTGAAATTTCCCGCCTTCATCGAGAAAATGGCTGGCATCATTCGCGTTGAGAAAGAATCCATCCGATATTGTTGAAGTGTGAATTGTAGACGAATTAAATCGAAAAGACTCAGTTCTAAATCAATGTAGAATGCGTTCGTTGACTAGTAAGTATAAGTATTTTTACAAATTATTTCTTATTTTCGTTGGAGTAAATAAACGATGTTCGTGTTGAGAAAGAATCCATTCGATATTGTTGAAATGTGAATTGTAGACGAATTAAATCAAAAAGGCTCAGTTCTAAATCAATGTAGAATGCGTTCGTTGACTAGTAATTATAAGTATTTTTACAAATTATTTCTTATTTTCGTTGGAGTAAATAAACGATGTTCACAAGTGTGAATTGTAGACGAATTAAATCGAAAAGGCTCAGTTCTAAATCAATGTAGAATGCGTTCGTTGACTTCGAAGTATAAGTATTTTTACAAATTATTTCTTATTTTCGTTGGAGTAAATAAACGATGTTCACAGGTATATCTAGCATCATCATTTAGCTTAACTTCAATAGGATCACATAGCAAAACTTTGCAGACAGAATATCTCTTCAAATTTTAACATATATCAGGAGAGCGCCCTCAAATTTATGAAATTTTCGAATTGCATTAGAGTGCCATTCTTTTTCATTTTCTATCTTTTCTATTTATATATAAAGGAATTATATTGTAAAGAATAATAAAAACAACAAAAAATAAAAAAATGGAAAAAAGAAAATTAAAATTAAAAATGATATATATCCATTTGTCTATATAAAAATTCTTCTAATTATCCAATCGTTCTATTGTCCGTTCAGCTTAATCAATCCCGGATCCATTGTATTATGCCATTGGGTAGCTAAGATCAGGGCAGGGGAGCTGGAGCTGGAGTCGGAGCCCGCAGCCATGGAGCCAGGAAGTTTTGGAGGAGCCAGAGCTAAGCTGATAATATGTAGTGGAGCCAGAGCCAGAGTCGCGCCATCAAAATTTCTGCTGGCTTCAGCTCCGAACCATCTACCATATATACTCGACCCCGACTTTAACGTGGGGGTCGAGTATATATTGCTAAGCTGATCATATTCAGTGGAGCCAGAGCCAGAGTCGGAGCCATCAAAATTTCTGCTGGCCTTAGCTCCGAACCATCTACCATATATACTCGACCCCGACTTTAACGTGGGGGTCGAGTATATATGGTAGATGGTTTCAAAACCGATTTTCAAACTTTAACGTCGGGGAGTCGAATATAAGCCGACTCCCCGAAGTTACAGTTTGAAAATCGGTAAAAATGCGCAACCCGTGTATAAGCTACCCCGAATTTAGCACTTATTAAACTTTAACGTCGGGGAGTCGAATATAAGCCGACTCCCCGAAGTTACTATTTGAAAATCGGTAAAAATGTGCAACCCGTATATAAGCTACCCCGACTTTAGCACTTAAAAATTCGATAAAAATTTGAAATCAATAAATTACATGATCTTTGACTTTTTGTTACCGATATATTAATGCCATTTGACAAAATAAATATTTTATTGAAACTTTAAATATATACATATAAAATAAATTATTATAATACAAACAATATATCAATTTAAAAGGTAAATGATGTTGTGATAGTAAATTAAGTGATGTTTCATGGTAGCTTTCATACCAAAAATACATTTATAGTGATGGAGTCGGAGCCAGAGCTAAAGCCTCAGTTTTAAAACAATGACTCCGGAGCCGAAGCACAGCTGGAATATACTGTGGATCTGGAGCCGGTGCCGGAGTCTAACCTGTTTCAAGCCAGCTCCCCAGCCCTGGATAAGATATGCTATCATTCAACTTTTGAATACCTAAAAATGTAGAATATTATATAGTTAATTAGAGTCGGAGCCAGAGCTAAAGACTCAGTTTTAAAACAATGACTCCGGAGCCGAAGCTGGAACCACAGCTTATATACTGTGGATATACTGTGGATCTGGAGCCGGTGCCGGAGTCTAACCTGTTTCAAGCCAGCTCCCCAGTAAGATATGCTATCATTCAACTTTTGAATACCTAAAAATGTAGAATATTATATAGTTAATGTAATAAAGGAAACAAAATATTCGGAAAATTCTTCAACATTGTCCTATGATACGATCCAGACTACCAATGCTTATTCAAATTCAGGCAAGATTAGCGATGACATCATGAACAATAGCATCAACTTGCCCAGCCGTCTTTGTCATTTTCAATATTTCTCGAAGGCCGTAAATGAAGATTGATTTTCGATATGTTCACCATCTTAATCGAAAGCCTTTGTAAATGATTACATTAAATAATTTAGCATAACGAAGATTGCTATCTATTTTTTGCAGTTCAACTCCTGTGTTAAGAAATTTTACCATTAAATTTCTACAGATTATGAAGTAAAGTTTTTAAAACTTTGTTTTAAAAAATAATTAAATCATCAACAACAATTACTAGAAACAGACAAATGATCTTATGTAGATTAGATAAGTTTTCTTTTTCAGTCAAGTGATTTTGTTAAGCAACATTTTAAAATGTATTGCTATGATTGAAATGCCAAATATTCTAATAACAATATATGAAATATGGATGTAAGGTATTTCCGAAATCGTTAATTTTTATCAATTAATTAAATAGATTCTATAAAAATATCCTATTATGATTTTTATTAATGCACTGGATAAGATATGCTATCATTCAACTTTTGAATACCGAAAAATGTAGAATATTATAGAGTTAATGTAATAAAGGAAACAAAATATTCGGAAAATTCTTCAAAATTGTCCTATGATACGATCCAGACTACCAATGCTTATTCAAATTCAGGCAAGATTAGCGATGACATCATGAACAATAGCATCAACTTGCCCAGCCGTCTTTGTCATTTTCCATATTTCTCGAAGGCCGTAAATGAAGATTAATTTTCGATATGTTCACCATCTTAATCGAAAGTCTTATATCCTTTGTAAATGATTACATTAAACAATTTAGCTTAACGAAGATTGCTATCTATTTTTTGCACTTCAACTCCTGTGTTAAGAAATTTTACCATTAAATTTCTACAGATTATGAAGTAAAGTTTTTAAAACTTTGTTTTAAAAAATAATTAAATCATCAACAACAATTACTAGAAACAGACAAATGATCTTATGTAGATTAGATAAGTTTTCTTTTTCAGTCAAGTGATTTTGTTAAGCAACATTTTAAAATGTATTGCTATGATTGAAATGCCAAATATTCTAATAGCAATATTTGAAATATGGATGTAACGTATTTCCGAAATCGTTACTTTTTATCAATTAATTAAATAGATTCTATAAAAATATCCTATTATGATTTTTATTAATATAAGAAATATGGATGTAACGTATTTCCGAAATCGTTAATTTTTATCAATTAATTAAATAGAATCTATAAAAATATCCTATTATGATTTTTATTAATTAATAAAATTTAAAAATCTATTAACTTTTTAATTTTTCTTTTAGGAAAGAATTGGAAAGTATCAAAAAGTCATTATTTATCCATGGAATACCATTTACAATGGGAATAACCATAACAAAATTAATGTTATTCCTCTCACTTTTTACATATTTTTTAATTGATGGAAAATTGACAGCTACCGTTGCTTTTGTTACATCCAGTTTACTGGTGAATTTATATAAATCCGTTTTTATTATATTTTCCCAAGCGACAGGAGGTACTGTGGAATTTCTTGTTTCACTAAAGAGACTACAGGTATGTAGATAAAATTTGTAAACAATATATATTAGAATAATAAACTTTCAAAAACATTGAGAATGTACACATAACTCAATATGCATTTTGTGATTTGTTTAATCTTATGAAAAAATTTAAATATTGTTAGAAAAACAAACTTTCAAAAACATTGAGAATATACACATAACTCAATATGCATTTTGTGATTTGTTTAATCTTATGAAAAAATTTAAATATACAATTTTAATAGCTATAAAATAACTGCCTATTATCAAATTTACATATTTCAATGCACAACATGGATATATTTATCCATTTTTTTCGTTATAAATGTAAAAATTAAAAAAAAAAGATAATTCATTTTCTTTTCCTGAATATTTCAGCTAAAATTTTATTGCAAATATATATATTATTATTTAGATATATTTATCCATTTTTTTCGTTATAAATGTAAAAATTAAAAAAAAGATAATGCATTTTCTTTTCCTGAATATTTCAGCTAAAATTTTATTGCAAATATATAAATTATTATTTAAGTTTAGCGAATACATATTTATAAATATTCTACATTTAGAAAGAAATGAACTGATAAAATAAATTTTATATTATTATTTAAGTTTAGTGAATACATATTTATAAATATTCTACATTTAGAAAGAAATAAACTGATAAAATAAATTTTAGAAAAATAAAAGATATGATTTTTATCATAAATAAATGAAGTCATTTTACATGATTGTTTGATTTAACATGATTTTCTTTTGCAGAAATTTTTATTGCTAGAAGAAAAACACAATGCGATTGATGTTCAAGCCTCGAGGCCAGATATAGAAGATTGTGGAATATGGATCGAAAATATCATAGCCTCTTGGAATAAGGTTCTTATTATTATTGAGAATTCAAAAATTTTAGCAAATATTATATATTGTGTAATTTTATAGAAACATAATAACTAAAAACATAATTATACTATTTCGAAATGAAAGAGTTCGATAATTTTTATCTAACTTATAAAAGGAAACTGTGACTTGTTAAGATCGTACTAATATATCTTTGCATGTATTCCATTAATTATTCTTCAAAAATCGGTAGATTTTATAAAATTTAAACATTATTGTCATACTATTATAATTACAGGGATATAAGGAGAAACTGTGACTTGTTAAGATCATACTATTATATCTTTGCATGTATTCCATTAATTATTCTTCAAAACTCGGTAGATTTTATAAAATTTATACATTATTGTCATACTATTATAATTACAGAGATATAAACAATATTATACCTTTTCTTAAAAAAAAGCAGATGTTCAAATTTCGAAGATTTCTTCTTAATAACTTTTGGACAATTTCATTGACTACTCTAAAAGTTATCAATTTTTGATTAACATTATTTAACCAAGTACAAATATCTCTCAAAAAATGCCGATCATTCACACATCTGAGCTATCTGTAAATATCAATGTTGCATATATTCATATATAATAGAAATTTTCTGTCATTGACTACTGTAAAAGTTATCAATTTTTAATTAACATTATTTAACCAAGTACAATATATCTCTCTTTCAAAAAATGCCGATCATTCATACATCTGAGCTATCTGTAAATATCAATGTTGCATATATTCATATATAATAGAAATTTTCTTAATTTTTTTCTCTTTATGAAAGTAAATTAAAAAATAAATAGTAACATATTATCCTCACTACATATTTTTATACAATTAATGAATTTTAAAATTTAGTATATAATTAATTTGCATTTTTTAAATATTTTTGATAAGGATTCAGATTCAACCTTAAAAAATATTACACTGAATGCAGAGTTTGGCGATTTGTTGATTATTGTGGGATCAGTTGGATCAGGAAAGGTACGTGTTTGCTATTGAACGGTGATATTGCACTAATAGTAATAATTAATCCATTACTTTATACATTTATTTCAAATTTGAATAGATGATTTTAATTTATCGATATTCCTATGTTATTGAGTCAATTATTTTTTTCTACTTAATTACTTATTATTTGTAATAATTAATCCATTACTTTATACATTTATTTCAAATTTGAATAGACGATTTTAGTTTATCGATATTCCTATGTTATTGAGTCAATTATTTTTTTCTACTTAATTACTTATTATATCATAATATATTGGTTTGCATGATTCCCATACTTTATGAAAATAAATTATTTTCAACGAAGACTATAATCTGGCAGATGGCTTCAGTCTCATCCTGAAATATTCTGAAATATGGAAGCCACCATATTTCAGGATCCATATTTCAATATCCATTGTTGGCTTCCATATTTCAGGATCTGATTAAATTCCCGGGTCCCACTTTACAGAATCCACGCTAGTGTTGAATTCCCATCCAAAATCTGATGGATGGTTCCATCAGGAATGTTAGTGACCACAGTTCGGCAAGAGAATGCCTGATTATCTCTAAAAAATGAAAAGCAGCATTAAACTTAATTAAGAATTTATATGATTCAATAATAATTAAATATAATCATTCTATTTTGGCAATAAATTTAAAATATTGAGTTAATTAAAATTTCTATAGTTTTTCATATAAAATGAATATTGAATAAATATAATCTTTGTCTCGGGCAAATTTCCATACAATATACGACATGTAACATTAGTGTACAGAAAATTAAATGGAATAAGATAAAATCCAATCTGTGTAAATACTTGTTAACGAATAGACAATGCTTTATTACTATATCTGTTTAATTTTCCATTAAAAAATATATCAAAGAAACAAACAAGGTATTCAAAACAATCATATTTGTAATGCTGTTGATATTGTTCTAATTGAAGAGGAGCCTAAAGCTTTTAAAAAATATTTAGGAGAATTAGTTTTCTTCTGATTTGCAGAATAGCTCTCAGAAGAATAATTTTAACCCATTCGAAAATGTAAGTACTTGTTAACTAACAGACAATGCTTTCTTACTATATCTGTTTAATTTTCCATTAAAAAATATATCAAAAAAAGAAACAAGGATATTCAAAACAATCATATTTGTAATGCTATTGATACTGTTCTAATTGAAGAGGAGCCTAAAGCTTTTAAAAACATTTAGGAGAATTAGATTTCTTCTGATTTGCAGAATAGCTCTCAGAAGAATAATTTTAACCCATTCGAAAATGTAAAAATTTAATAAAGAACGTTGTACAAGACATGAGTTATCTATAAGTGATATTATGTGAAAGTGACTTCTATGCGTGAGTTTCAAAGCAACTTGTTTGAACATGGAAGTACATATTACTTTATTTTCTACTTATACTAGTGGTACGCAATCTTTTTACACTTGCGACCTCATATTCAGAACGGAGCCTAAAGCTTTTAAAAAACATTTAGGAGAGTTAGATTTCTTCTGATTTGCAGAATAGCTCTCAGAAGAATAATTTTAACCCATTCGAAAATGTAAAAATTTAGTAAAGAACGTTGTACAAGACATGAGTTATCTATAAGTGATATAATGTGAAAGTGACTTCTATGCGTGAGTTTCAAACCAACTTGTTTGAACATGGAAGTACAGATTATTTTATTTACTATTTATACTAGTGGTACGCAAATCTTTTTACACTTGCGACCTCATATTCAGACTGAAATTTTACAGGACCAATTATTTGTTGTTACCATTTATTTTTAAGTATATAAAAATAGTAATAATAAAAGTCGTTTTAAAACATACAAATTCATGAAATATAGTATAAAGTATATTTCAGTACATAAGAATTGATGTAAGATTTTTGAAAAACTGCATATTAACAAAAAATATTATAACACATTAAACAGGAAAGTGGTCAGAGTCACAATAATGATTGTTGTGACTCTGAGCACTTTTCGGTTTAATATATGTGTTTTTGTTTAATGTATGTGTTTCTGTTTTTTTGTTTTGTTTAATATATGTATGTATAACCATATGTGATTTTTTTAAATTATGTTTCTTAATTCAATTAAAACATTGTACAAGACATGAGTTATCTATAAGCGATATAATGTAAAAGTGACTTCTATGCATGAGTTTCAAACCAACTTGTTTGAACATGGAATTACAGATTATTTTATTTACTATTTATACTAGTGGTACGCAATCTTTTTACACTTGCGACCTCATATTCAGACTGAAATTTTACACGACCAATTATTTGTTGTTATCATTTATTTTTAAGTATATAAAAATAGTAATAATAAAAGTCGTTTTACAACATATAAATTCATGAAATATAGTATAAAGTATATTTCAGTACGTAAGAATTGATGTAAGATTTTTGAAAAACTGCATATTAACAAAAAATATTATAACACATTAAACAGGAAAATGGTCAGAGTCACAGTAATGATTGTTGTGACTCTGAGCACTTTTCGGTTTAATGTATGTGTTTTTTGTTTAATGTATGTGTTTCTGTTTTTTTTTGTTTAGTATATGTATGTATAACCATATGTGATTTTTTTAAATTATGTTTCTTAATTCAATTAAAAATTTATTAACCAATATTTGTTTAATGTATGTGTTTCTGTTTTTTTTGTTTAATGTTTGTATGTATAAACCATATGTGATTTTTTAAATTATGTTTCTTAATTCAATTAAAAATTTATTAACCAATATTAGAATTTCTCAAAATTTTCACGTTACCCAAAAATTCATATCTGTATTTCATGAATTTGTATGTGGTAAAACGACTTTTATTATTACTATCCTTATATACTTATAATAGGTAACAACAAATAATGGGTAGTGTAAAATTTCAGACTGAATATGGGGTCGCAAATGCAGTTTTTCAGGTAGCGACCCATAGGTTGCACACCCTGATTTAGGCTATACTGAAATATATTTTAGTTATTAAATATATACAATTCAATTTATAATTCGTTATTTTAAAAATGTATTTATAATTAAGCATATATTAGCATCATACTCGAATAGCACCCTGATTTAGACTATACTGAAATATATTTTAGTTATTAAATATATACAATTCAATTTCTAATTCGTTATTTTAAAAATGTATTTATAATTAAGCATATATTAAAATCATACTCGAATACTTTACAATAATAAATGTAAAGTGTACCAGAAAATATAGATCAGTATTTCTGATTTATTATTATTTATTCCAATTGGCCAATATATAATTATAGTTCGCCATAATGTTTTGCTGGATAATCTATAGAATAAATTTTTGCCAGCATAAAATTGGATGGTTTAATTATCCTGCAGTTTATCTAAGATTTGACCTCGGGCAAAGCAAAATTTAAATCTGTAGTATAAAACCTATCTTGACCGGCAGATTAAACATGTGCATGCGGTCTTTAATTATTTAAAAATAGAATCTACTGAATATAAGTAGGGTTATAATCAATAGTAAATGTAACGTGTACCAGAAAAAATAGATCAGTATTTCTGATTTATTATTATTTATTCCAATTGGCCAATATATATAATTATAGTTCGCCATAATGTTTTGCTGGAGAATCTATAGAATAAATTTTTGCCAGCATAAAATTGGATTGTTTAATTATCCTGCAGTTTATTTAAGAGATTTGACCTCGGGCAAAGCAAAAAGTTAAATCTGTAGTATAAAACCTATCTTGACCGGCAGATTAAATATGTGCATGCGGTCTTTAATTATTTAAAAATAGAATCTACATAATATAAGTAGGGTTATAAATAAATTTAATTAAAACAGAATATTAATATAAAACGTATCAAGAATACCCAATTAAAAATCGAACTATTTAAAATAGACAATGAATCGGAACAAAATATTGATTAATTACCTCAACAAATACTATATGATCTGAAGTCCAAGAGATAAAGAATACCAAATTAAAAATCGAACTTTTTAAAATAGACAATAAATCAGAACAAAATATTGATTAATTACCTCAACAAATACTATATGATCTGAAGTCCAAGCCATAATACACTCAACTAACAATTCCTCACAGTTCAACTCCTATTATCATCTAAATGTTTATCACATAGAATAAAAACTGAATTTATAAAAACTATTACGAACGTACTCTACCTAATCTTATGTACAGATCTGAAACCTGGAATACGACTGACCATAATCAGCTTCAAATTTGTGAAAATAAAATCATTATAAACACTTCAAATTATTATTTTGGTATTAGCCAGTTTAAGATTCATAAAATAATAATGTATACTTTTACTGTGTATACATCAAGCCATAATACACTCAGCTAACAATTCCTCACTGTTCAACTCCTATTATCATCTAAAAGTTTATCACATAGAATAAAAACTGAATTTATAAAAACTATTATGAACTTACTCTACCTAATCTTATGTACGGATCTGAAACCTGGAATACGACTGACCATAATCAGCTTCAGATTTGTGAAAATAAATCATTATAAACACTTCAATTTATAAGTTTGGTATTAGCCAGTTTAAGATTCATAAAATAATAATGTATACTTTTACTGTGTATACATAAAATTTAGGTGTAATTGTAGACCTACATAGGGACTTCAAGTACTAACAGGGACTGATATGCGCTAATTAGACCAATTGCATCCAATCGGGATCTGGACTGGAGGGTATTCTGTGTTAGTCAAAATTTAGATAATTAAAAATTGTAATAAAAAAGTACTTAAAAATATATCTGGTTTTTTTCAATATTCGCGGTACATATAAATATTACGATATAATAAAGGAAGTTACAAAAGGTTACAATAAACGGAAACATATATATATGTGGGATCCAAGGGCTAGGGCCCGCTGGAAAACGTCACTTCTCACTGGACTTCAAGTACTAACAGGGACTGATATGCGCTAATTAGATCGATTGCATCCAATCGGGCTCTGGACTGGAGGGTATTCCGTGTTAGTCAAAATTTAGATAATTAAAAATTGTAATAAAAAGTACTTAAAAATATATCTGGTTTTTTTAATATTCGCGGTGCATATAAATATTTCGATATAATAAAGGAAGTTACAAAAGATTACAATAAACGGAAACATATATATAGTACAACCTGTCTATGCAGAAACCTGTTCAACATGGAAAATATTATTATTCCCGAACAATTTCCATAGAACGCGGTAACTTTCTAACGTGGAAACGGAAAGCATTTTTAAAATTTCACGGAATAAAAAAAGACTGTATAAGATGCAAACATAATTATTTTTTCCATCTTATAAATGAAAAAGTGGTTTTGAATTTAAAGCCCTTGGTCAGCATGAACAAGGAATGGAAGAATTTTCAAAAGTATTACAACTTGACGAAACTCAGATATTTATAGGACAGCTTGAGGACATTAATATGCTGGTAAATGCTGAGGAATATGTTAACATAGATAAAAACTTTTTAATAGAGGCTGGTTATCAAACTATGGGTGAAATGATCCACTCAAGAAGAGTAGAAAATACTGTAAATGAAGAAGATGGCAATGAAAAAGGGTTGGGAAGAGACTTTCCAGAAAGAGAAAAAAAAATAAGATATTTTGCTAATGCTTCGAATAAATTTGCTGTGTTAGAATAACTTTCTGAACATTTCAGTTGCATACAAATTACTGAAGAACTTTTGCAAGTATGTACAATGATAGAAAGAGAAACATTTTTAAGTAAACATCCAAAAACCAAAAACTCTTCAAAAAATGCGGAAAAGACTCTTTTGTAATTTTTGCACTTAATACGATTACTATATATAAGAACTGAATACTGAAGAACTGAAAAGTGAAATTTCAAAGTGAAACTTGTAGCTCAGTCCTACTTGTTGCATGTTTTTCTAATTACAGTATTATATTTCCAGTTTATTTGTTTTTCAAAAATATCCTATGCATTTTATTATGTAGGTTAATACACTAATTTGGTGCTATATTTTATTATATATTAAGAAAATATGTACTATGGCAAAAACAATGTGTTGTGAATGCATTAAATGTCGTTTTTTTATTCCAGAATGAAACCTGTATAAGCTAAAAAACTTTCTAAGGAGGAAAAATTTTCTGGTCCCTTGGGATTCCAGCTTAGACAGATTTTACTGTAATTGAATTATCTATGTGGACTATGCGCATGCATGTCTATGTCGACTATGCAGACTCAACATAGATAATAATGTATGTGGAGTCTGCATAGATAACTTTTCTAGACGCATATAACGTCAAGTGAAAGTTAAGGCTGGGTCTTACAGGAGTAAGATACGCAGTACGCTGACGTAAATGTGTCACGCACGAAATAGTGTAATGATGTTCAGATCGAAATCGTACAATGCGACGTAAATAAACGACAACGTTTAGCTATTGGCTAATTACTGAGATATCATTTGAAGTTAACTGATTCAACATTTTTTATCGTAAAGGAATCAATATTTTTACATTTCTTCCAGAAATGCTTCATTATTGAACATGCACATTATCTTCTCTACTACCCACATTGAATTACGAAATAAAACAATCTCTCTTCTGATTGGACGAATGGCCAACGTACTCTTGGTGCAGCGCATAAAGTTGAAGAAACGTCAACTCTGACGTAACGGCGCAGCGTCTAGCAATATACAGTAAGCGACATCATCCAAGTCAATACGCCAACGAATTAACGTTGCGTTTTACACCTGTGAGACCAGCCTTTAGTCAAGATAGATTTGGATGGACGCATTTATGCGTCCATTGCAATCAAAGCTTAATTAAAAAATATGTTTTTATTTAAAAACGTTCCTTAATATATATATATAAGCCTTATTTTGAAATGTTCGCAGGAAGTATTCAATCGGCCTCGCACTGAATCCATCCTAGGTAATAATACAAATTTAAAAAAATATTTTTAGTAGTTTACGCCTACTGTCACAACTACTGTAATTCAAGAATAAACTATTTAGCATATTGTTTTCCTTTTATTTATACAGTCAATTCTCGCTATTCGCGGTAGTTATGTTCTGTAAATTCTTCGCGAATACTGAATTAGCGAATAGTGAACCATTATGCCTATTGGAAATATAGAGTTAGGTTCCTTGTAAACCTTTCTTCCCAACATTTTCATCCTTGCTTTATGTGTGTTTTTTTGTTTAAAGACACCCCAACATTTTCATACTTGGTTTGTGTGTGTTTTTCTGTTTACAGATACCCTATATAATATGTATTACATTATTACAAATAATTATAGTATACAGTGTATAATAAAAAATACAGTATTATACTTACAGTAATTTTAATTTAATTTTTTAAACATTAACTATGCAGTAAATAAAAAATTATGTTTGATTGATAGGTTTTTGATGTTCCAAGATGTTTGTTGTGACAGCTGACAACATTATCTTTTTGAACTGGGTAGAAAAACTGCGTCAGCCTTGTCTGTGTCGCGTTTTGCCTCATCCGACAGGCACTAAAACAATTATGAAAGAACAGGAAGAACCCCCTGGGTCTTCTGATTTCGAGATTGTGCCGGAAAAACCAATACGCATTTAATTGCTTGCTAATGTTCCGACCAGACACGCAAAATTAATTACTCATATATATATATACTAATAACTTTTATGTATTTAGGAGGTCTCGAATTTCTGTTGGCTTCGGAAACTTCCGGCCGATATTATATTAAAAATACATACATATCTGTTTATACTCGTTTATAGTTTATCGAACAATTATATTAGTATCAATGTATATATTATATTAAAAATATATACATATCTGTTTATACTCGTTTATAGTTTATCGAACAATTATATTAGTATCAATGCATAAATATATTATACGAATTTATTTGTTCAAACTTCAACATCGAATGTATTCCCTTTTGTCATATATATATATATATCACTTTTTATTATTATTGTTTATATATTTTCTATATTTTAATCAATTTTAATAAATGGCATTGATATTTTTCTTTGTATACTTGACTGAATTTGTTCATAGAATATACAACTTATCTATAAAGGGAGAAAATCTATTCTCTCTTTTATGCTATCTCCGAACAAATAGAAAACAGCATATGTATATACATATGCATATTTGCATAAATTAATTTTAGAATACCAATTGCGAGGTCATTGCACTTTCACACCAACTGCACCGTTGCCCTTGACAACAGCGTTGCTAAGGTAACGATCTTGACCGGGTAAGCAGGAAACTTACCGCCGACAGGGGCGTATCCCTCGCTAGATTCGAGACGCTCTTTTGCAGGCGAATCTTCGCCTGCACTGTTGCCCTTGACAACAGCGTTGCTAAGGTAAAGATCTTGACCGGGTAAGCAGGAAACTCACCGCCGACAGGGGCGTATCCCTCGCTAGATTCGAGACGCTCTTTTGCAGGCGAATCTTCGCGATTACGCGTTATTGAGGGGAGAGATTTGCATGGTTTTATAACGGAGGACAACTCTCGTGGGTATCTTTATGTATATCTTACTAATATATGAGAATATATTAGTAAGTCTGTATATTTATACAGTCAATTCTCGCTAGCGAGAATTGACTGTATAAATAAAAGGAAAGTATTTCGCGGTAGTTATGTTCTGTAAATTCTTCGCGAATACTGAATTAGCGAATAGTGAACCATTATGCCTATTGGAAATATAGAGTTAGGTTCCTTGTAAACCTTTCTTCCCAACATTTTCATCCTTGCTTTATGTGTGTTTTTTTGTTTAAAGACACTTTTCTTCCCAACATTTTCATACTTGGTTTGTGTGTGTTTTTCTGTTTACAGATACCCTATTTAATATGTATTACATTATTACAAATAATTATAGTATATACAGTGTATAATAATAAATACAGTATTATACTTACAGTAATTTTTATTTAATTTTTTAAAACATTAACTATGCAGTAAATAAAAATTATGTTTGATTGATAGTTTTTTGATGTTCCAAGATGTTTGTTGTGACAGCTGACAACATTCTCTTTTTGAACTGGGTAGAAAAACTGCGTCAGCCTTGTCTGTGTCGCGTTTTGCCTCAGATCTTCTAAAATTTCGGCGTAAGGAGAAAATGTGCAGGAAGTTAGGCGTGTAAATTTGAGGCTGCATTCAACTATAGAGGCACATTCTTCTATAGGACCTGTGGACGATATGAGCAACCTTTTGACCTAACTGCGGTCTGTGGAATGAACAAGGATAGATAATGAGAAATTTTCCGGCAAACCAATTCAGAGACTACATTTGGTATCAAGCAACTTCCTTTATTAGAGAGAGACTTACATTAGTAATAGTATTTTCGCCGCTCAGCAGAAATCCGCGAATACGTATCAAACAACTTCCTCTATTAGAGAGAGACTTACATTAGTAATAGTATTTTCGCCGCTCAGCAGAAATCCGCGAATAAGCGGAAAGCTCCGCGAATATCGATTTCGTGGTTACAAATAAATTTTCGCGAGTAGTCGAATACATCAATTCAGAGACTACATTTGGTATCAAACAACTTCCTTTATTAGAGAGAGACTTACATTAGTAATACTATTTTCGCCGCTCAGCAGAAATCCGCGAATAAGCGGAAACCTCCGCGAATATCGATTTCGTGGTTACAAATAAATTTTCGCGAGTAGTCGAATACGAGAATAAGGAATCCGCGAATAACAAGAATTGACTGTATATTGAATAAATACAAGTAAAATAGTCTATGCAATGGATTGGAGTTATATCAAAACTATTATAATATGTTTATATTAAAAGTTAGTGAAATTGCAATTTTTTTATAAATTATCCCCTGCTTGCTGATCCAAATGTTAATTTAATTATAAACAATATATCAGTTCCAAGTTTTGATTAACAAAAATCTCTGCTCATGCTAATTTACTACCTGCATCACAGGTTCGATTGGATACGAAAGCAGATTTTATATAAAATTAAACTTGATTACTGCTAATAGTTCCAAGTTTTGATTAACAAAAATCTCTGTTCATGCTAATTTACTACCTGCACCACAGGTTCGATTGGATACGAAAGCAGATTTTATATAAAATTAAACTTGATTACTGCTAATCAATAATGTAGACTGCTCAATACTTTCCACTGAAGTGGTTGGATTAATTTATATAATAGTGTATATTGGGGTACTACATACTTTTTGTTGATTATTTGGATGTACTCATCATATTTACTTGACATAGATGAGCTACGCCTGGGCACCAAAACAAAGTGAATTTGTTATATCGTCGATTTTACGACGTTGCTGGTGGGGTAAATCAATAAAAGAGACTCTTTACTCGTTGGTAATATTGAGCATTCTATCCATATATTTAAATCGTTAGTGCTGATTGAATGGTGGCTGAAACTGTTTTCTTGTAGAAAAATGATACGCCTGGGCACCAAAACAAAGTGAATTTGCTATATCGTCGATTTTACGACGTTGCTGGTGGGGTAAATCAATGAAAGAGACTCTTTACTCGTTGGTAATATTGAGCATTCTATCCGTATATTTAAATCGTTAGTGCTGATTGAATGGTGGCTGAAACTGTTTTCTTGTAGAAAAATTGTCCATATATTTAAATCGTTTGTGCTGATTGAATGGTGGCTGAAACTGTTTTCTTGTAGAAAAAATTGAGATATTAGATTTACCCGATCGTAACTCAGTGAACCTGACAATTTAATGTCGATATCGGGTGAGAGTGGCCTTTGTCTGGCTGGCAGCGATTACCCCGATCTCCATTATCCCCCGAAAGAATAATAAACACCTCGAATTCAGACCGAACAAGACCTCTGATATCGTGCAGGTGTTTGAAGAGTTTCATAAAATTATGTGACAGAGGTCACGATGTCAACTTCCTGGGAAAAAGGGGAGAAGACATGTTTATTTGTTTTACACAAGGAGAGATCGAGATTTTTAACAAAGGAGAAAGGAGTCGGATTCTACACTCAATAGTGTACGGACATTTGGGACCCCTGAAAAAAAAAAGAACCAAGAACTGTCCACGTATAGACTTAGTGATTGGACATCCTTGCCGACAACAAACTGAAAAGAAAAGGAAAATCAAAGGAAAGGGGAGACTCTCGTCAGCGCCAGTCACAGTTATCCGGAAACCTTCCCGTACCCATAGCTTCGTCGTCTACCTCATCCACCGCCCAGTGAAGACCGAGACCCCAGACCAGATGGCCGTTTAGCTGAGACCTGTTAGACAGATCTGTCTGCGAGATCTGCAACTATAGAGGTATTTGTCCTCCGACGAATTTTGTCAGTTAAAATATTGTAGCATTTCTCTCTCCTCAATAAAGGAAGATGTTTGTTTTAACGAACGTTGTCCCGAGTCCGTCTGTGTCTCGCATCTCCTACTCATCCTTATATAGGTCACACGTACCGCTCATAGGCCATTCGCCTGTTGAGATCCGCTTATTCGTTATTTTGCGGGCTCTGTGGGCCGCGGGCCTCCCATTGGTGTCAGAAGTGGGATAGAAGTAATTAATAGGTATAAAAAGTAATTAATAGAGGCCCTAAGAACGATAAAAGTGGCGGTGGAAAATCCTGTTGACTTCGAGATGACTAGCGAGACGCAGGACCCAACGGTATCTCGTACGGGATCATTTGCCTTTACCGGCATGGGATCATTTGCCTTTACCGGCATGATACCCGCCTTTTCGAATGAACTGACAAAATCCATGTCGGAATTCTTTAGCGCAGTAGACGAAATCGCGATCTTAGACGCGGCTGACCGATATATTTAACAATTGACACGGGAGCCAAGGTCACTCTCCTATCTAAGACGTTCGTAAATGCGCTGGGTAAATAGCTATCTCGATCTGGGATTCGAGTTTCCCGTTACAAAGCGTTACCGGACATTTAATTAAAACATATGGAAAGTACGAGTTTACTTTTCAAATAGGAACATTGCGGTTTAAACACTCATGTTATGTTGTTGATCCCAAAATAACTGCTCCGACCGACGGTATACGGGGACGCGATATAATTATGCAACATCGTCTAATGATTTCATTGCATAATTCGAAAGTAGTGTTAGCAAATGGTGTACATATAAATTTTGAGGGCGAAGTTTGTAACTCAGCCACGGTAAAGAGCGCTTTGTCGCCAAATGTTGGCATTGACACCGGATACAAGCTGGGTGGTAAACAATCTGTCTCTCCTTTCCAGTTGCCGATGAGTAGCTGCAAAGAGAGAGCGAAAACGGTTTATTTATTGGAGGATCAGACTATACCTCCCAGATCCGACATTATAGTTTTGGCAAAAGTTACGGGCATACGTTAAAAAAATCAATTGGGAGTAATAGAATTGGAAACACTTAAACCACCGGGTCTAATGGCCGTTGACACCGGATTCAAGCTGGGTGGTAAACAATCTGTCTCTCCTTTCCAGTTGGCGATGAGTAGCTGCAAAGAGAGCGAAAACGGTTTATTTACTGGAGGATCAGACTATACCTCCCAGACCGACATTATAGTTTTGGCAAAAGTTACAGGCGTAATTTAAAAAAATCAATTGGGAGTAATAGAATTGGAAACACTTAAACCACCGGGTCTAATGACCATGGATATTTTAGCTAAGACGAAAAAGCGCGGGAAGATACCCGTTAGGATAATAAACACAACCATGAATCCTGTAAAATTGCGAAAACAGGAAACGGTGGGAAAATTCTTATATGCCGACGAGGAAACAAAAGAGCAAGTGGACCAGGTTAAACTAAGAAAACCCGATCCCACTAAAAATATGTCGCAGAAAGATTTCGGCAACCTTTTTGACTGGACCAAGATGGGAAAGGACAAAAAGAAGCCACTGCTAACATTGTTAAATAAATATCGACACGTATTCGTGGTAAACAATTACGATTTAGGGTTTTGAGATGTGGTTGAACACGAAATTAATATGATTTAGGGTTTTGCGATGTGGTTGAACACGAAATTAATATGGGCACTAGCCCACCGATTTATTTTCCGCCTTATCGAATACCTTATGCACAGAGGGATAGGATGAATGAAATAGTCGGCGAAATGCTAGAGAATGATATAATTGAACACTCGCAATCACCGTGGGGTGCTGCAGCTGCAATCACCGTAGGGTGCTGCAGCACTCCTCGTTAAAGAGAAGTACGGAACTTTTAGGTTCGTAATAGACTACCGGAAATTAAATAATGCATGTACACAAGATCCATTTCCTATTCCGTTAGTTTCGGAGAATCTCAGTCTCATCTGAAAGGCGTAGTACTTCAGTATGATTGACACGCTTTCCGGATATTGGCAATTACCTCTTGCCCCGAAAAGTCGCCCAAAAAGCGCCTTCACAATTCTGAACGGATATTTCCACTTCAAACGCATGCCAATGGGATTAAAAAACGCCCCCGCAAGCTGGCAACATGTCGCTACTCATATTTTACACGGCTGCGTAACAAAATTTGTCTCAACTACCTTGATGACATTTTGGTCTATAGTAATGACCTCAAGTGTCATCTAGAGAGGTTAGAGATGGTACTTAAGAGATTAGGAGAAGCCGGAATTAAATTGAAATCCCAAAAAAGTGTCATTTCTTACAACGGCAAATTAAGTTTTTGGGACACGAGGTGTCAGAGGAAGGGATCCGACCGGATCCAGAAAAATAGACACCGTAGTCAATTTTCCGAGACTGAAAAACGACACGGAAGTGCGTTCCTTTCTAGGATTGACGGGTTATTACCGGAGACACATTAATTCCTACGATAAATAGCGAAACTGCTCACAACTCTGTTGAAGAGCAACACAAGATTTAATTGGGACGACACGTGCGAACGCGCCTTCCAGAATTTAAACGAAATTCTGACTACAGCACCTTTGTTGTGACCGCCAGATTTTTTGCAACCTTACATATTGGCTACGGATGCCTCAAGCTATGCCATCGGAGCCGTCCTCTCCCAAAGAGACGAATGAGGTGAGTTTCCGATTGCTTATGCAAGCCGACAATTGAGACAACCTGAAGTTAATTATAGCGCGACAGAAAGGGGAGTGTCTTGCTATCGTGTGGGCCATCAAGTACTTTCGACCCTATCTATATGGTCGATCGTTTGAGATCCACATGGACAGCAGACCACTACGTTGGCTCTTAAACATCCGGGATCTAAGCTCATGATTAGTGCGCTGGAATCTCCAGCTGCAAGAGTATGATTTTAAAATCGTACATAAACCGGGAAATACACATACTAACGCGGACGTGCTTAGTCGAATCCCGATCGGCACCTTCAAACAATACCAGCCGATATACAGTATCGAACAAATCGGGGTGATTAGCGTGCTGGAATCTCCAGCTGCAAGAGTATGATTTTAAGATCGTACATAAACCGGGAAATACACATGCTAACGCGGACGTGCTTAGCCGAATCCCGATCGGCACCTTCAAACAATACCAGCCGATATACAGTATCGAACAAATCGGGAACAACAAAAACTGGATCCAAAATGTAACGACATCATACAAAAATTATTGCAATCCGATGACTCGGGTCAATCCGATGAATACGTCGATTATTTTCTGGATGGTAACGGCATCCTTTATAAATCAAAACAGTGTCAAATGCGACGAGAGGTGTGGCACCAGTTGGTGGTACCTCTATTGCTAGTTGGATTCATTTTATGTATTTTTCACGATGTGCCTACATCAGGTCATATTGGTGCTAAAAAGATGCGAAGAAAATTAGAAAGGCAATTTTATTGGCCAGATAAGCAAAGAGATATACTGAGATATTGCGAGAGCTGCGAGAAATGCACAAGGCGCCGATGGCAGGATAACCGACGCCAGGCCCCGTTGCAAATTTTTCCAGAAGTCACGCAGGTTTTCGAGCGATCCGCTCTCGATATTGTGGGTCCACTTCCAATCACTCATCAGGGAAATAAATACATACTCGTCTTCGTCGATCATTTCAGCGGTACGCAGAATGCATGCCACTGCCGGAGATATTGGCAAAGATGGTAGCTAAGGCTTTCGTAATTAACTAACGTCGTTTTAAGATATTCAATGCCAAAATACTTACTGACCGTGGAAGCAACTTTACAAGCAGGATTATGAAGGAAGCTGCCGAAAGTCTGGGAATAAAAAGACTGTTAATGACAGCCTATCATCCAGCTTGTAATTGCGTTGTTGAACGCTTAAATAAAACGCTAATAGATATGCTGGCGCACTATGTACAAAAAGATCAAACGCAGTGGGACGAAATGTTGCAATATTTAACGTTTGCTTACAATTCTGCCCCACATTTTTCAACGAACGACAGTCTGTATTATCTTTTATATGCCAGAGATCCAATGTATCCTTTCGACGTCGTCACTAGCCCTAATATTGCTGTATATGACGTTGGAGAATATTTTGCGACGGAACTGAAACTTCGACTTAAAACCGCTTACGAATTGGCTCGACAATATTCGGAAGCAGCCGCAATTAAGCGAAGAATATACCATGGACGAGGTACATATAAATATTACGATATAATAAAGGAAGTTACAAAAGATTACAATAAATGGAAACATATATATATGTGGGATCCAAGGGCTAGGGCCCGCTGGAAAACGTCACTTCTCACCTGATCGATGGCCGCGTGGTAAAGCTTCGGCTTACCACCCTGGAGGATCCGGGTTCAAATCCGGGTCCCACACCTCCAATTTTTCAGGAGGGGTCCGGGCCCGGCCTGTTGAACCCCATCCTTCAACCATCCGGTTGACCCCATCATGGGTGCTGGCCAGCCTGTGATGGGAGCTATAAATGGCCGCCGCCAGATACAGAATATCCCATGAGGATATGGCGGCATAATAAAACTAACCTAACCTAACCTAACCTCACCTGATCGTAACTCAGTGAACCTGACAATTTTAATGTCGATATCTGGTTAGAGTTGCCTTTGTCTGGCTGGCAGCGATTACCCCGATCTCCACTATCCCCCGAAAGAATAATAAACACCTCGAATTCAGACCGTACAAGACCTCTGATATCGTGCAGGTGTTTGAAGAGTTTCATAAAATTATGTGACAGAGGTCACGATGTCAACTTCCCGGGAAAGAGGGGAGAAAACATGTTTATTTGTTTTACACAAGGAGAGACCGAGATTTTTAACAAAGGAGAAAGGAGTCGGATTCTACACTCGATAGTGTATGAACATTTGGGACTGCTCCTGAAAAAAAAAGAACCAAGAACTGTCCATGTATAGACTTAGTGATTGGACATCCTTGCCGACAACAAACTGAAAAGAAAAGGAAAATCAAAGGAAAGGGGAGACTCTCGTCAGCGCCAGTCACAGTTATCCGGAAACCTTCCCCTACCCATAGCTTCGTCGTCTACTTCATCCACCGCCCAGTGAAGACCGAGACCCCAGACCAGCCGGTTGTTTAGCTGAGGAGACCTGTTAGACAAATCTGTCTGCGAGATCTGCAACTATAGAGGTATTTGTCCTCCAACGAATTTTGTCGGTTAAAATATTGTAGCATTTCTCTCTCCTCAATAAAGGAAGATGTTTGTTTTAACGAACGTTGTCCCGAGTCCGTCCTTGTCTCGCATCTCCTACTCATCCTTATATAGGTCACACGTACCGCTCATAGGCCATTCGCCTGTTGAGATCCGCTTATTCGTTATTTTGCGGGCTCTTTGGGCCGCGGGCCTCACATTGGTGTCAGAAGTGGGATAGAAGTAATTAATAGGGATAAAAAGTAATTAATAGAGGCCCTAAGAACGATAAAAGTGTCGGAGGAAAATCCTGTTGACTTCGAGATGACTAGCGAGACGCAGGACCCAACTGTATCTCGTACGGAGACACCTTCCATGGGATCATTTGCCTTTACCGGCATGATACCTGCCTTTTCGAATGAACTGACAAAATCCGTGTCGGACTTCTTTAGCGCAGTAGACGAAATCGCGACCTTAGACGCGGCCGACCGATATATTTAACAATTGACACGGGAGCCAAGGTCACTCTCCTTTCTAAGACGTTCGTAAATGCGCTGGGTAAATAGTTATCTCGATCTTGCGATTCGAGTTTCCCGTTACAAAGCGTTACCGGACATTTAATTAAAACATATGGAAAGTACGAGTTTACTTTTCAAATAGGAACATTGCGGTTTAAACACTCATGTTATGTTGTTGATCCCAAAATAACCGATCCGACCGACGGTATACTGGGATGCGATATAATTATGCAACATCGTCTAATAATTTCATTGCATAATTCGAAAGTAGTGTTAGCAAATGGTGTACATATAAATTTTGAGGGCGAAGTTTGTAACTCAGCCACGGTAAAGAGCGCTTTAAGATTCAGTTCAAACGTTACTGTCATAAATCAGAGAGGTCTTAAGTCAAAAATGCCAAAAATTTATGGATTGTCCATCAATATTTATTATTACATTCCATTTTATTGTATTAAACTTAATGAATACAAAAATAAAAAATTATGCTTTCCATATACCAGACCATTGCTCACAGATTCAAATCTGAGTCAACTGCATTGATCAATAACAGAATTTTTTTTGATGATATTGCAATCTTAAATACTAGTTAATCATAAGTTGAGAACTATCTGTATATAATTATAAATCTTATCTAGTAGATAGGAGATACATAATTTTATTATTGCATATATCATCATCATCACATAATTAATTAAAGAAAAATAGAAAATAATTATTATTAGATTTATAATTCACTATCTTTACAACAATATTGTAATCATCGTTGCAATACTATTGTATAAAATCATAATTCAGCACAATAAACTGAATTTTAATAATGATTTAAAAAATTTTTCAGTATTAAAAGTAGTTTTTTTTTACTAAATTTAAATTTATGTATGATACATTGATGTAATTTGGGAAATATTCTGTACAAACACTTCCCAATTTATGAAATTTTTAATTGTGCAATTTTAGACTTTATAACTTTCAAAAAAATTAATTAATAATAATACTATAATAAAGAATTTTAAATCAATAACATTTTCTAATTTTAAATATGAAAACAGCCATTTTGAACAAGGTTATGACAATTACTATACTGGCATTTAATGCAATTATTGATAAACAATGCTACTGATAGTTAACTGTTGTTGTTGTTTTGTAGGATTTAAAAGTGCATGAAGTATCATGTCCATATTGCACCAAATATAAAGTAGTAAAGTATAATTAGAACAGAACAAAACAAGAAAGAAATAGTTGCAAAAAAGGCAGAGCGAATCCTGCATGTACTGCAATTAGATAGTTATATATGCAAGTAGGTTTCAGGTATAAAATTACCACTTGATATATCAGATGTATCTGATAGGACTTCTGACAGAAACCAACTATTTGTATGAACTTTAACCACTCTGATGTAATTACATAAGAGTGATTAAAGTTCATACAAATATTAAGAATATAAAAACTTATTACTACTCTTTCAGGCAGTTTGCCACTGTCTTTCAGGCAGAAATTTATGCTATTTCTGCATTTGTTAAAATTAACCTTGATAGGAGATATATCAATAAACATATTTATATCCCATCTGATAGTCAGACTGCTCTTAAAACACTTGATAGTTCCCGCTTTACTTCTAAGCTTGTTTGGGATTGTCATCTTCTCACTGAGGAACTGGCTACCAGGAACAGGGTGCAACTTGTTTGGGTGCCAGGGCACAAAGGGATTGAGGACAATGAGGTTGCCGATGAGCTTGCCAAGAAAGGGGCTTCTCGTCCCTTTATTGGACCCGAGCCTGCCCTGAGCATCAGATCTGATGCATTTGGGCGGGTTGTCAGGGACTGGTTGACAGCCCAGCATTTCATTCATTGGAGGTCTATTTCTGGTCTTAGGCAGGCAAAAGCTCTCATTTTAGGCTTTACTATACAGAGAACTAAAGAGTTGCTCTCACTGCATAAAAATGCAGTTAGGATTATTACAGGGCACTGTCATCTTAGAGGGCATCTTCATTTAATTGGGACTGTTCACAGCCCTACTTGTAAAAGATGTCAGAATGAGGATGAAACTCCTCTTCCAATGAGGTTGCCGATGAGCTTGCCAAGAAAGGGGCTTCTCGTCCCTTTATTGGACCCGAGCCTGCCCTGAGCATCAGATCTGATGCATTTGGGCGGGTTGTCAGGGACTGGTTGACAGCCCAGCATTTCATTCACTGGAGGTCTATTTCTGGTCTTAGGCAGGCAAAAGCTCTCATTTTAGGCTTTACTATACAGAGAACTAAAGAGTTGCTCTCACTGCATAAAAATGCAGTTAGGATTATTACAGGGCACTGTCATCTTAGAGGGCATCTTCATTTAATTGGGACTGTTCACAGCCCTACTTGTAAAAGATGTCAGAATGAGGATGAAACTCCTCTTCACATTTTGTGTGAATGTGTGGCCCTTTCATGGCTAAGATATGATCTTCTTGGTTTGCATTTCCCTGCACTAGAAGATCTTGTTACAGTCCCATTAAAGAAAATACAGTCTTTTGTGATTAAGACAGAACTTCTTATGGGATAATCCTGTTGGGGCTGCAGAATAGACTATTGGTGGTCATGGTGCTAGGACAGAGAAAAGCCCCTTTTTCCTACATCTACATGAATATAAAAATAGTAGTAGCATTAAGATACCAACATATAAAAAGGTGATGGACAGTTAAGATATCATCACCAACCATTTTAGCTGTAACACAAATATGTTTTAATAACCTAATACATAGTCATATTCAGCAATAGATTAAATAAATTAAAGAAAATGGAACTAGAGAGAACAGCATTTAAAATTCAATTGTTACAAATTACATATTTAGATGGTTTTATGTATGTGACAGAAACAAGCATATCATTTTTCTATAGTAAAATATTAAAAATTAAAAAAATATGAGATAAATATAAATAGACATTGAAAAATCAGCACTACAAGCAAGTAACTTATACAGGTTTATTTCTGTAAAATGTTTTCGGACCTATCTTAGTCCCTCCTCAGTACAACTCAATCTGTTATCGTCTACATATACGATATATGGAACATAAACATAATTTAAATGTAGTTCTTAAACATTACCTAAGGTTGGTAACGTTTAAGAACTACATTTAAATTATGTTTACATTCCATATATCGTATACGTAGACGATAACAGATTGAGTTGTACTGAGGAGGGACTAATATAGGTCCGAAAAATGTTTTACAGAAATAACCTGTATAAGTTACTTGCTTGTAGTGCAGATTTTTCAATGTTTTGAAGTTTGAGAGAAAAGCAAGTCGTGTTTATTCATAAATATAAATAGAGTTACTAAAAAAGATTATATCTGATTGAACAGAAAGTTCTCACACTTTTGGATGCATTTTATTTAGCCAAGAAAATTTTATGTACAGAATTGACTTCAATCATCAATGTAATCACTGTTGTTGTTTGACCACTTCCTGCCAATGCTTATGCAAGGAATGGATGCCATCTCGATAAAACTCTGGTGGCTGTGACTCAAAGAAGTTGGTCAGGCTGGCCTCCAAGTCGGCTTCATTGTTGAACTCCTTGCCAGCCAGGTGACGGTCGAGTGCGGCGAACAGGTGGTAATTGGAAGGTACAATGTCAGGGCTATACGGAGGGTGGGGCAAGACCTTCCAGTTCAGGTCCAGTAGCTTCTGGCGGGTCTGCCTAGCCATATGTGGCCATGCATTGTCACGCAACAGGATGGTGTTCTGGTGTTCCAGGCGGGTCTCTGCCAGTTTCTGCTGCAGACAGTCGAGTTGTTCGCAGTAGAAAGTTGCATTGATGGATATATTTTGTGGCAACAACTCGAACACGATGATTCCTTTAGAATCCCAGAAGACAGAGAGCATTATCTTGGGATGTATTTCCACTTTTCAAGCGTTTGTACCAATCGTATGCAGTTCTTCTGGTGACAATGTCCGGGCTGAATGCAGCATTGATGTCAGTGATAGAATTGGCTGCTTTTTTGTTGGAACAATAGTCATAAAGGAGGAGCAGGCGAACTTGCTCTTTGGTTAGTAGATATTGGTTGGTCATGGTAAAGTAGAGTGAGAGGACTGGATTTGGTATTTTTAGCACATACCCCGACCTGTTTATATACTACCATGGAACATTCTACAATGTTTCAAAAAAAAGTTGTTTAGAATGTTCCAAAATGTGCGAGAAAGTTGTTGTGTTTTGTTCAATTTCTGTTCAATCAGATAAATTACAAATTAAAAACCTGGAAAAACAGACCATCTGAAATTAAAATTATACTACTCTGTTTGTAAGAGCAGATCCATGCATTTGGTACCTTAATTTCTTGGTTATAGTTGATCATTCATATAATTTGTTTCTAACTGTTATTTCAAGGGACTCCAATAAGAATACTTCAATAAGTGGGCTTTCAGATTTTACTACTCTTGCTATATCCCAGTCTATATTGAAGTTAAACTCAAAAAAATGTTTAACTAGGGCAATAATATTTTTTTCTATAGTCTGTTCCACTTTGAGATGGCAGTGACATCATGAAATGACATCATCTGGTGGCCTAGCATACAATAGTGTATCCTTCTGCCATTAGATATCAAAGTATAAATAGCACATTTTCAATAATATATCCACTTTTTTTGTGCATAAACAGTTGAATTAAAAAAGTTTTCATTAATAGCCTGATAAATCTGAAGTTTTCATTATGTCTCTGATATTGTTAAAATACACTTTATAAAAATTTTTAATTTTATTAGCGTTTATCCATTTTTTATTATTTATTTAAATAGTAATTTTCATGTGCTTGTGTTATAATGAAATACGATTATGTACTTTTAAATAGTTTTATTATTTTTGTTAATACCTAGGAATTGTTTTAAGTCTCTCAGCATTGCAATAAATGTTGAAAATTAATAAAATAATATCTAACATCATTTGGATAATTCCTTATCAAAAGGGTTATTTTGGTCAACGAGGATTATTTATATTTAAATTTTACAGAAAATTTTTGATTTGCATAGAATTATGTTGACTCTCTTTGTAAAAAAAATCAAGGTGGTGGAGTAAGCTGTAAAGTGTTGTTCTTGATAATGTTGTCGGTAAGACATTGTGGGATTTATGTCTATCAGTAGATGAGTTATGGTGGGGCAATCATTATGGCAAAAATAGTGGTGTGTTTTCATGCAAATGACAGATTTAGTAAAATCATCATATCTAACTTAAACGATCTTTCACAACTTTTCAAAGACTTGTTTTGTGTCGATACTGTGTTTTCATTTCCTTCCCAATTCTGTAAAGAGTCCTTACCAAGAAGCCTGTTAATTCCTCCACCAAATCTACAATATAAATTATAGATTTATCTGGATTCAGTTCTATCCAGGTTCTATCAATCTGATATAAATGTTAAATATAATCTGTTTTGCTTGACTATGAAGAATCTTTCCTCTCATATTATTTTTTATGAAGATCAAGAAGCCATCTTACTTTTAGAATAATCTCGAATACGAATATTCTCGATTACAAAAGTTTTTATTTTTTTAATTTCATCTTTTTCTACCCTCTGTTTTTTATTATATCGAGGATAAAAATACGAATTATAATTGCAACAAGATTTTGAAACTTTATATATGAAAGTATTCTGATCAATATTTCTTCTTGTGGACAAACTATAACAGCTGCACTCGTGATGTCACTGCCATCTCAAAATGGAACAGACTACAGGTGAATATCATGTTTATGTTCTACAATATGGTATTCCAGGTTACAGTAACTGCTACATAGATTTTTTGGAAATTGATATCTTTGTTGAAGACTGGGATTTATATATATATCCCAGAACTTTTCCCATCATCATATTTAATCTTATCATTCCTTAATTTTGTATAGACCAGTGAATATCTAGTAATTGCCATTTTTTATGAGATAAATGCAGCATTTTTAAATGATTTAAATTTTGAAGCATCACATGGTACTTTGATAAGTGTTTGATTGTCATGGGATAAAGGTAAAATTACTTCATCAAAGCTAATATCCTGTCTTATCTTGCATAATAATCTTTCTATGTCGTTAAAAATAATTTCATAAATCTTAAAATATAACTGTACTTCTTTCCATAATGGCTAATTACAATTATTACTGCACCCACTTGAAAAAAGAGCAAAAGACTGACTTCATATTTTATAAGATGACCATGCTGAAATAAATAATGGATAATAAGATTTCTTAAAGACTTTGTTCTTATACAATGTTAATTTGCATATATAGAAAATAAAGATACTTTATTTCTTTATTTTTTTCCCTTTCTCTTTATTCCTTTATTTACAAAGGAATAAGATATCTATATTTTCTAGAGGTTAAGTAGAAAGCCAGCATTTTGGTTTACAAATACTTGAATTATTTTTGAGATTCATCATTATAATTCCAGGTAATAAGGTTTTAGTTTCAGACAGTCTGTTTTTCCAGTTTTTTTAATTTGTAATTTTTTTAGTAACTCTATTTTTATTCTTGTATTTATCTCATATTTGTTTTAATTTTTAATATTTTAGTGTATAAAAATGCACTACAGTAATACCCTGAAGTTACGCGATAGGTGGGACCAATGAAAATCGCATAAGTCGGGATATAACTTTGAATATAAATACAGTGATACCTTGGTTCACGAACACAATCCGTTCCTTGACCCTGTTCGTGATTTGAAAAGTTTGTAATCCGAATCAATTTTTCCCATTGCAATTAATGTAAATCCAAATAATGTGTTTTTTGTCCTAGAAAAAATTTTTAACATGTTATGGCTTTATGTGTGGAAATAATACAGAAAGGAAATAAATATAACAGTAATATTAGAAGAAAGCTTGTTTAACACCACCTTCACTAACACTTTTAACTTTTTTGGGAGCCATAATAAGGGATAAATTTAATTAAATAAAGAAAAAAACTAAAATACCAACACTTGTTGAAACTTTACTGTACCATGTGAGCTAGGCGAACTGGATTGCTGCTGGGGCGAGGCTGTATGCAAGGATTTGTGTGCTGCAAGTCACATGCGCTCCATGCACTCCGTGTGTGTGTGTTCATGAACCAAAGCATCGTTTGTAAAGCGAAGCAAAATTTGTTCGCAAATGGTGTTTGTAGACCAATTTATTCGTGAACCGAGACGTTCGTGATCCAAGGTATTATTGTACATATAAAGTTTGTTTAATTGGGACCAAGGACTAACAAAAACACAAGTTTATAAGAAAAATATTTAATAAAATTGCAGTTTTTTTATACATATTAATACAAAATATGTATTAATTCAATACGAAAATATGATTCAATACGGAAAGAACGTGTCCAAGAGTTACTTCAGAACCTTGAGACAGTTCACCGTGCCCAAGAGTCGCAAAAAGACTGAACAAGACAAAACCAGCCCTCGGACAGTATTAACAGTTCTCTTCAATAATTACCAAGAAAGAAATACAAGTAACCCATCTTATGCTCCTCCCCATATTGGGAATCTCTGACCAAAGAGAAATCACATTCAATGGTGTTCATTTTGTTCATTGAAAGGACTGAATTTAATTTCTTTTGCTGCATCAGGTATTTATCCTCTCTGAACTGACTGTCAGATTACTTTACCATGTACAAAATCTTTCTCTATTAAAGGAAGCTATTGGTTACCTAAACTGTAGTCTATGTCGTTGTAGTCAAAGGCTCATTACCTATCCTTATCCATATCGTGCCACATACTGCATTTAGGCCTAAAGCCTGTTCAGCATCATCCTCAGTTTCTACACACTGAAGATAGGGGTGGCAGTGTTGCTAAACAAAAAAAATCAAGAACCGCGTAACTCAGAGTTCGCATAAGTCAGGGTATTACTATACTTGTTTTTATTGCATTAATGAAAACAGTCCAAATATATAATTTGTAAGAATTTGAATTTTAATAGCTGTTTTGCCCAGTTCCATTTTCTATAATTTAAGTTTATTCCATCTGTCCCTAAAAATGGTAATGTATTAGCCGAAAGTACTATGGTTATTAAAGTATATTTGTATTATTACTAAAAATGCTATTTCTTCTTAAAGTTTCTTTCTATAGTATTTGCTAATTGGAACTGTTGCCAATGTATGGCATTTTGTTGCAGCAAAATATTTCCAAAATTCATGTGTACTATGTATGTGTATTCTCCACTTATTGCAATCTTTGTCTTCTTAATGAAATTTGATATTAATTATTTTTATGACTGAATATTTTATCTTGCAAACATACATGGAGAATGATTCTTTATGTTCCTTTGACATTAAAGATATCACACATAACGCCAGAGACACCAGGTACTTTTAGGAGATAAATCAGCAATTCTTAAAAAGAAATTTCACAAGATACTAATTTTTCAAATGCAGATTTCATTCAGTTTTGCATATATTTTCATTTTAAATCTCTTCCAGTAGTAGCACAATGAATACCATTGAAATTTTAAATTCTATAGCACTCCAAACTCAATTCCATTTTCTCTTACAATGTCAACTCTTAACCCCTAGGACAGCTCATCCAACAGAGGCTTTCAGCACATTTGGTTCACAACATCAAAGTTGGATGATCATACTGTTATCTATATACACAATATATTATATTAATTTTATCATAATAATTATGTAATGATTTACATAACTTTTGAGTTATGCAAAATTTGAATGTACAAATAGTTATGTTCCTGAAGAATGTTTTCAGGAATAACTATTACATAATTTGAGAATGTTCTGTATATTATATTAAAATATATTTAGAATAATTTTCTGAATTTGCTTTCATTTGTATAACTTTCTTTTCTTATTTAAAAATTTACTTATTTTTTAAGGCATTATTAATCAAAAAATTTTATAAATAAGGAAGAATTATAAAAGTTAATTATGCTTTAAATTTTTAAATATACAAAGAATTTTAAACATACCTTTCTTCCTTTTTGAACAGATGATATTAATGCTGCACAACTTATGTATAAAGAGGCATGAATTGGATCTACATACGGTGGCCAATCTAAAACTGAAATCTGCATCATATTTAAAATTTGTTTGCTAGCTTTCTTCATTTCATTTGTTATGAATTGCCTAAAATTTTGTAGTAATAATCAATAATTACATTGTTTAATAACATTTTAATAGAAATATTTATATTTAAAAGACAAAAACACATGCAAATTAAGTTTTTAACAACACTAATTTTTTTATTTTCTTATTACATAGCTAATTTTCATATCAATATATGATATATAAAATCATGAACTTTATCTTTGAATAACTGTTCTCTGGATATTATTATTAATATGAATCATTTCATTATTTATAAAATCATTTGGATAACTTTATTAGTAACAATTATTTTAAATAATTAAAATTATTAAATCTGATTAAAAACTTTTAAAATAACATTTCTTTACATCTGTATTTCTTTATATTTTTGATAAATCTTGTAAAAACAAAATTAGCAATTTCACAGATAACCAGATATTTGATCATCCAAAGACAACCTACGTTTAATTTAAAGTTAGCTTATCTTTATGAAGATTAAAACTCATGGATATACTCAAAATATCAATGCTCCTATCAAATGAGTCAATTAAAATACTCTTATTAGATAAAAAAATTTTGCAAGCTTTCCAAATACTAAATAGAAAAAAAAATAATTTTAATTTTTATAAAAACTTGGCTTTCATATTTTCAAATGAACACAATCTGAATCTTTTCTATAATCCTTTTTAATTCACAAAGAATATCAACAATACAAGATAGAAAAAAGTTTTTTTTTTTACTTTATTCACTTTTATTATAATTTTGAATATTTTAACCTATCTCTTAAACTATTAGTTCATCTTAGTTACTAAATAATAAATAGAAGATAACTGTGATGTTTATTGAAGGAAGAAACCTTCAATGTAGAAAATAATTGCTGTGAAATAATCAGTTGATTTGTTTCCCATACTTTTACAGTTGATAATTGGTGACATTTCTTTATTCTTTAATTTTTAACACTTTAATACTAATATTTAGATGAAACCACTTTATTATATTCTATTTAATTTATTTACCCACTATGTTGATAAATATCAATACAATCAATAATTTGAAAAACATTAATGTAATTTAGTTTTATTGTCATCTATCTGGATCTTGACTGATTATGCCTACATCATAATTGGTTCATCTACTAAATGTAGTCTTCCCTTCTTATTAAATAATCAATAGATTATAATTCTGAGTTTTGTTGATGAAGCTGACATCATCTACGAATCACTTTTCTTGAACACTTATAGGCTATTGTATATTAAATTTCTTTCTACTCTTAATTCTATGTTTGATCTTCAAGTTTATAAGTTGACAAATTCTCTTTGGAATTTTTAATATTTTCTGATAAATTTATTCTAAATTATATTATGATACATAAATGATAAAAATAAGTTTACAAATATATATATACAGAATATATATTTATATAAAAATAATTACTTTAATTA
>AYEL01086433.1:0-18789 GCA_000484575.1 Olivierus martensii
ATAATCAAAATCAAGATCCCATTGATTACAAAAAAATTTATTAATAAAATTGATAATTAATTGTTTATTGATATAAAGCTATATCATGTAGTAAGAAAGAAATCATATGAAATAAATATAAGGGAAAAAACACACTAAAATTATTTAATATATTTTAAAAACCAATAATATTTTTTTTAAATATATCAATTTTTAATTTGCAATTGTCCGTTATTGAAAAGGATTGCATTTCCTCAGAAGATATATTGTTATATACAAGCCACTTGCAAAATTTAAAAGAAGATTTTAATGTTCGCTCCCAAGACATTGAAAATTTGAATGTGCCAGCATGGATCATAGAATCGCTTCACTGTGATATATCTGATTTTGATATTATGATACAAAAAGAGTTGATTGCATTGAAGGAGGATATTCAAGCACAAGTGTTATTTGAAACACATGGGTATGCTAAGTTTTGGAATTTAAAAGTCAACCGACAGAAATATCCCCAAATAAAAGTTGTTACCGAACCAGCATTATTGACTTTTCCCTCTTCTTACCTAGTGGAAGAAGGCTTTAGTCAAGTCAATAATTTACTATGGAAAACAAGAAACGGGTTGAATATTTTTGAATGAGGTGATTTAAGAATTAAGTTAAGCAATTTTATGCCAAATATTAAAAAAATTGCATTAATACATCAAGTGCAGCCATCACATTAATTAATATCGAACTTTTGTGCAATTAGAATCTGTGGTTTTGTTTCTGAAAACTTGTTTATATTTGTAAAACTGAAAATGATAATAGTACAAAAAATAATAAAACATAAATCTAATAAACCATTTTTTTCAAAACTTTTGTTCATATTCTTAGTCTAATGGTTATCTTTAAAGTTATTTATGTGCAATTATTCGTATTATGATTATGTTGTATGCTATATATTATAGAGAAAAATGTAAGGGGGTCGAATTATTCGTATTATGATTATATTGTATGCTATATATTATAGAGAAAAATGTAAGGGGGTCGATGAAGAAAATCATTCTTTTAAAAGGGGTCGATGCTGAAAAAGGTTGGAATCCCTGGTTTAAACCAAAGATTCGGTTTATATTCATTAAAAAAGCTTGCTGTATAACCAATGCATAGACAGGGAATGTAAATTTTTACCAATTATTTAATAAGACTATTAAATGGAAAAGAAAGTATAAATAATTATAGGTTTGTCTTCCATTGCTTGCGTGATAATTGCTTTCGTATGGCTATAATTTTTCAGATTCTACTAGGTGATTGATGTATGTAATAACACAAAATAAAATGAATACTGTATTGTATTTGAGCATTAGCTAGTGCGCGGACATTTGTTTTTGTGGATTATTTTCAATCCCTGAACAATAAAAAGCAAAATTTTATTTCTGTTAAATTTTAAGTTAAATATAAATTTTGCACTTGATCTTTTATTTTATACTGAAGGATATTCGAAAAATTTGTACTTATTGTCAATTTTTATTTTGCTTTTGGAAAATTCTCTCTCTTAATTGTAATTATTCATTTTTATTCGATTTCTGATTATAAATAGCATTTACAAATATAAATACCCATGATAATTACGAATTTTATTTATTAAAATAACATTTATATTTTATATAAAATCAAAACATGAAAATTTACCGATTTCCAACATTTCATATGTTTATTAAAATCAAAACATTACCTGAAATTCCCACATTTATCTTTAGCGCCCTCTTCCAAATAAAAACAAAATTTAATAAATATACTTATTAATTCAAATAAAATAATATGAAAATACTAAAATTGATTTGAATTATTGTTTGTGTAACTGAAATATCGACAAAAGGTTTTAATTATGCGAGTTCCTGTGCGACCCAATCTAGCAAGGAATATTTTTGGGCGATGGCCACATTGGATGGCTATCAAAGCCTGACCATCATCTGTCATGGAGTCAACCGGAAGGACAAAGAATCGAGCCCTGCTCTCTTGATAAATAAAGGTGTAGAGCGGAATAGAAGTCGATCCTCCAAGCTGATAAGCAACTATTTTATCACACAGCCATCATGCCAATATCATGAAAGAACTTAGTTTAATTGTCTTATTTTAATTCTTCCTTCTTAATTTAACGCCGCTTTCTAATTTTCTGTTTCTGCTTTCAAGCGAATCTGATCTGCTAAATCAAACCCTTGGATTAAACGGAAATTTTATAATCAGAAATAATTTTTCGTTAAAGTTAGCGCTATCTCTAAACCCGACAAATTAATTCAAATTTTTAATTTAGCAGATTAAATCTAGTTGAAATAGTTTATTAAGCCAAGTTATTTTAACGGATTGGGCGTACCCCTCGAGTCACCAGTTTTGATGGTGAACATCCATCGTTAAAACTGACGAATCGAGGGGCGCAACAAAAATTTTCGATCGAGGCACTGAAAATTCTAAAGCCGGCACTGCAATATGTTCTGTTTTCTGGCGGATTGGTCGCGTGGAAACGCTTCAGCTTTCCATTCTGGAAGACCGGGTTCGAGTCTCGGGTCCCACCCCTTGAAAATATTTATCATGGTATCCGAGCTCCGCTCGTCGATCCCCGTCTTCCATAATCTAACTAACCTCTTCGCAATTCAATCAAATATAAAGTATTTGTTTATTAATTTTGATATTACATTATAGGAATTGTATCTATAGTTCTTTAGTAATAGAAACAGTAAAACAATATTTCTACAAATATGTTTTTATGTTAGATTTCCAAAAATGAAAGTAGAAGACACAATTGGAGAGAAAATACTGTTCCTTATTAAATTTCCAACTTATTCAGCTTTATATGTGAAATATACGTAATACAGATTTAAATAGTAGTTGTCAGGTGATTGAAATATTTACTTTTTGCATAATAAAACCATAAAAAATAGAATGTGAAATATTTTTATTAATGTTTTAATATAATTTCCAGTAGAGTCGCTTTTAAAGATACATAATGAGACGCTTACATTCATTCTCATTCTTTACATTTCAAAAAATTTTGTTCCGAGAATAAAATTATTTAAAGTATTTGACGAAAAAGATTTTTGTTTCAAATATGGAACTGCAGAAACTATAAAATCTTCGATAAGCTTCGGGTACATAATGAGACGCTTACATTCATTCTCATTCTTTACAGTTTAAAAAATTTTGTTCCGAGAATAAAATTATTTAAAGTATTTGACAAAAAAGATTTTTGTTTCAAATATGGAACTGCAGAAACTATAAAATCTTCGATAAGCTTCAACAGATTGATGAATTTTCTCGAGAGATGCATCAAATCACTTGTATCTTAATTTTTAATTCGCGTTAACAGAGGAGAGTTCGACAAAGACAAGAGCCGATTCAATTTTCACAATCGCTGATTTCTTCAGCGATTTCTACTAAATATCTCTCAATCATTGCTATTGTAGTCGTCTCCATCGTAGCATTTTCTTCTATAAAAACTGTACATCTATTAGATAAATATTTAAAATCGATAGCCTATCACAATTTCATATTAAAAATGTAATTATTCTTATAATTGTACAGTTTAATGAAAAATAAAATTATTAAACCGATACTTTTTCCTTTAGACCTTTTCTCCTAATAATTGTTATATTTGTTTTAAATTTTTAAGCAAAGAGGTAAGATGATACTGGCCGGGCCTGGACTCTTATGAATAAATTTTTTTCGAGAGATGGCAGAGTAAAAAGCCGAAGCGATTTCTACGCGGCCAATTCGGCGACATTAATCACAGTCAGGGGATAAATGATAGATTATCTTCTAGAATCTAGTAGAAGACGTGTCGCGTTGCATCCGGTAAGGTGGCGTAGCCTATACAGCAGAGTTTTTTAAATAAATATATACATGCTTCCCCGGAACACGATGTATAGAGATCGACTAACACGAATCTTTGGTTTAAAGATTCGTGTTAGTCGATGTATATTCATTAAATTAAAAAAGTTGATGGAAGACGCCGCGCTGTCGTATGCGACGCGACACGTCTTCCACCAGCAGGTAATCTACTATTTTGTCCTAACTTTGCTGTGTTTCTTTCGTTTCAGTGATTTTAAAAAATTTTTTAAACCCCATTTTCCAACAGATGATGATTGTAGGGTAAATAGTTACGTAGAAGCACGATGTGCTTCCACTATGGATGATCCGGGACAGATTTATAATCCGTGGTCCTAAAACTTCCAGCTACTGATTCACATTAAAGATATCTTTATTTTGGCGAGAAATTAATGCGAGTCTTTATTTTGACGATTTTTAAGAGAGGGCCGTCCCTTTTTATTAATCCTCTTTTAAGTATATTTTTCAACCAATATATGATAATATATTTTAATATAAATCAGTCCAATTAAATCAAAAAAATTACCGAAAAACAAGACTCATTTCAAAAGCACTTTACCGGAGTTGATTTTAAATTTACTAAAAAAAATAATTACAGGCAAGCTACATGTTTTTACCAAATTAAAAGAACAAAGATAATTTATCAGCTTACCTCTTTGCTTAAAAATTTAATTTAAAAAATAAAACAATTATTCGGAGAAAAGGTCTAAAGGAAAAAGTATGTCTAATAATTTTATTATTTTTTTCATTAAACTCTACGATTATAAGAATGATTATATTTTTAATATAGAATTGTGATAAATATTTAAAATCGATAGCCTAACTAATCGATGTACATTCTTTATAGAAGAAAATGCTACGATGGAGACGACTGCAATAGCAATGATTGAGAGATATTTAGTAGAAATCGCTGAATAAATCAGCAATTGTGAAAATTGAATTGGCTCTCGTTAGGTTAGATTAAGCCGCCAAATCCTCGTGCAATATTCTGTAACTAGCGGCTGCCACTTATAGAGCCGCCGCTAGATACAGAACCACCAACCCCAATGATGGGGTCAACCGGATGGTTGAAGGATGGCATTCAACGGACGGGGCCCGCACCCCTCTTGAAAATCTGGAAGTGTGGGATCCGGATCCTCCAGGATGGTAAGCCAAAACTACCAAGCAGCCATCTGGCCGATGAATCGGGTCTCGTCTCTATGTGTATGTCGGCTCTCTTAACCGCGAATTAAAAATCAAGATACAGGCGATATGATGCATCTCTCGAGAAAATTCGTCAATCTGTTGAAGCTTATTGAAGATTTTATGGTTTCTGCAGTTCCATATTTAAAACAAAAATCTTTCTGATCAAATACTTTAATATGCAATATCACGCTTTCCGGAAGAGTTCAAATTTTATTAATCATAATTTCATTACAATTCCTAGTATAACTTTATAAACCTGTTTTTGAAAATAATTGCCAAGTAATAATAGATTCTGATGTAATATTCTATAATCTATTATTCAAATTTTTCAAACAAACCATAATATAGAAAATTTAAAAAAATATATATTTATTAATTTTTATTAAAATAAAAAAGTGTCTTCTTCAAGAAACAATCAAGCTATATGGAATATTGAGCAATCATGTGGCAAACGAATCTTTCGTAATGAGATAATTCGATTAACATCTGTTAAGCAAATTAATGATGCAATTGATGAGACGGCCCGATGACCGATTGGTAACGCGTTGGCGTGTCACGTAGGAGGATCCGGATTCGCGTCCCAGGTCCGTCATCTCCTCAAAAGATTTTTCGGGGTTCTGGGCCCGGCCCAGTGATCCCTGTCCTTCGTCATCCAGTCCCTTCCACAGGTGTGGATGCAGCCCCGCCTCTTAATAATCTCCTTGATTGGAAAGAGTTGTAATAATACAAAAAAATAAGTCAGAATTAAATTTTAATTCGTGATTAAACGCCTTTTCATTACTGAATTACTGCATTATTTACTAGTATAATAATTTTTAGTATAACTTCTACGAAGTTTCTACTTTGAAAAATGCTTTGAAATTAGTTATCATGAAATAATTTAACTCTAGAGGGCACTGCATTAATTATATAAATATGTCAGAACGGTCGGCCATCTTACTTATGTGCTAGCATTGAGACAAGTAAGTTGGGTTTTAGCAATCCATAGCCATCCGTTATTTTATTATATTTTAGCTGTTAATTTTGTTGTAATTTTAAATTATGTTAACATTATATGCCTACAAAATAGGTATTTTATATAAGTATGATTTAATTGATTAGAAAATATTTGTTTTTTTGGATGCAAATTGCTTTGATTTTTTTTTTAATAATTTATTAATTTAAGTAAATTCACTAACGTGGTATGTCTGCTAATATTAAGAAAATAAGCGATGAAAATATTTCTCCACGTGGTGCCGCTGCGCGCCGCCATATTACTGTATACAATTTTTGAAACCATTGTTAAGATTACCCGAAAAAATTGATGCAGCTCTCTTTGCTCCACAAACTGATTACAGCTAAACTATTTGAGATTCTATATTGCTGATGTGAAGTTTGGCCAGATCTGCTATATATCCGTTGTATGTCTATGGCGAAGCGCAACGCGCAATAAGATTTATGGTACTTGTCTGTTATAGCGCCCCGCTACGCGACTGATCGCATCCATTCGCGTCGCGGCGTAGCCTCTCTGAGGCTACGGTCGCGGTCAGATAGTTTTAGATATCGTGGTTCTTTAACAACTGAATTGTCGATTCGTATTTTATACATTAGTCGCTGGGCGGCGAAATTCTGTTGGGCTAGCCTTCTGTTGTGTTAAACATTCATTCCAAATAAGCTATACATTAGAAAATTGAAAAATCGCCGCCTACCGACTGATGTATAAAATACGAATCGACAATTCGTTATGTTAAACAGGTTTATTCTAAAATTATCTCGGCCGCGACCGTTGCTGAGAAACACCGTTATTATACTCCGTCTCACTCTCAACTGATGAGTGACGTTACGCGATCTTTGGTTGTAACTATCCGCTTCAAAAAATAAATCGCAGAATTATCTATACTCCGTCTCACTCTCAACTGATAGTGACGTTACGCGATCTTTGGTTGTAACTATCCGCTTCAAAAAATAAATCGCAGAATTATTTCCTTTGCAATAGGTTTTAATTTCATATCAAGTACATAGTTTTTAATACTTTTTTATAGTTGTAAATTGTCACCAATACATTACTGAAACTATCACCGGATAGAAATATAGATCTAGCGATCGTCCGTTAACGAGATTACCGTATTTGCCTCACTAAAGAGGAAGGAGTACATTAAGCATTGGGAAGAGCAGATTCTAACTGGAGGCAGCAGATAATAGACAGCAATAATAGACAGATAGGCATATATAATATAATACACATAGACAGATGGACATATGATCGTTTCAAGGAAGCTCAGGCAGAACTACAGCAAATTACCATTAGAGATCTGCAACAGTGGGCATTACCAGCAGCGAGCCAATTCCAAAGTGAAACATTTCAATTCAAGGCATCATCAACTTGGGTAGAGGTATTTAAACAAAGGCACCGAATTCGGCAAAGGAAAGTTACAAAATACGTCTCTAGAAAAGATACTGCATCACTAGAGGAAACATTAGAAGCTGCCGAAAACTTCTGAAAAATGATATACTGTCACATTTCGCAATTTTCTCGGGATTTTATAATTAATACAGACCAGACTGGATGCCAATATCAGTCTGCATTCAACCATACCCTAACCACAATTGGAGAGAAGACAGTTGTTGTTGAGCGAAAACATATATCAAAAATATCTCACACATATACAGCCCAATATGCTATGACAATGTCTGGAAAACTGCTACCTAGTGTTTTCTTGTGCTTTCAGGAACCGGCCGGAAAGTTTGGTCCTGTTGTGCAATAGAGGGTGAACAATTTAACACAGGATTATGGTAATGTTGTCGTAATGTGTTCAAAGTTAATTGACCAGCGAACTGTTCTCTTCATTTTTGAGATCAACAATGCTACCTTATGTCCAGAATAATGATTTTCTCCTGATTGTGGATTCATGGCATGGGCAAACAAATGTTAACATATATGATGATATATTCACCAACGAAGATGGAAAGTCAACATGCACAATGAAAATTATTCTGCCAAAATGTACTCCGTTAGTCCAGCCATGTGATGTATACTTCTATTGTCAAGTGAAAATTTTTATTAAAAAACTTCAGAACTGCGCTTATTTGTTGACACACAAACAAGAATTATCATCGAGAAAGGATGCTATTCGAATCCATTCTTTGTTTCAGGTTTAACCAACAAACGCAGTGTTTTCCTAAATGTAAATTAAGTTTGCTTTTCTATAGAATTGGCAAAAGCTAAATGTGAATGTGGTCAATTACCTTTTATTCAATGTTCTGTTTGCCAAAAGTCTCTCTGCTTTCTTTGTTTTTATGATAATTATCATCCAAAAATGTGAATAATGTAGAAAATTGATATACCTCGATATTAAAATAGAATAACTTATATTTTATTGTAATGCATTTGTTTAAATTAATTAAAAAATTAAAACAATAAATGTTATTAATTATTCGAAACAAAAAAATTTTTTGCGCAGTAGAGCGACTTGAACTCAGGCCGCCATCACCGAAAGCAGATATCTTACCACACAGCTGCACATCACAGCAGATAGACTAATTTATTATACTAATTTATAACAGATTACAAATATTTTTTTGTTTCATTTCTTATGATTGGCTGGCCATCTACACCTAATATTTTACGAATGTGTTCAGTAGTGCCCTCTCTACGAACTACACGTTTCATTCACATCTGCTTTTCCCAACTCGCGGGGTCTCCTTGTTAGATATATACAAACACAATTTTTGAAAATTCCTATATTTTTGCATAGTAGTAGCGCGACTTGAATTCGGGCCACCATTGCCGAAAGCAGATATCTTACCACACAGCTGCACATCACAGCAGATAGACTAATTTATTATACTAATTTATAACAGATTACAAATATTTTTTTGTTTCATTTCTTATGATTGGCTGGCCATCTACACCTAATATTTTACGAATGTGTTCAGTAGTGCCCTCTCTACGAACTACACGTTTCATTCACATCTGCTTTTCCCAACTCGCGGGGTCTCCTTGTTAGATATATACAAACACAATTTTTGAAAATTCCTATATTTTTGCATAAAACAATATATACATTAAGTCACTCCAAAAACATTCAATCAGTATTTTAAAAAGTAAGAATTTTTTTTTTATAAGAGAATCTTTTTTCAAGGATCATATTTTTTAGCTTAATTGATTTACTCATTAAGCATTCTTTTTGCTTTCACTGAATGTAATACCTTGGAATTTCCAAAAAACTCTGCTTGCCTTATTGCTTGTTAAAACTGGTTTATTTGAGGGGTAGTAAAATCTCCTGCAGGAAACTGCAGAAATATGGATCCTCTGGCAGGAGACTGCAGGAGGATCTATATTTTTCTTAGAATATCTTTCAAAGGAACAGGAACTGGAAAGACCCACAATATATTTGAATCTGCAATATAAATGACAATGTTATATCTAGGGAGCACTGTATAAATATAGAAAAGCATGTAATTTTCTAGTCAATGTATCAGATAGTGAATTTTACAAGCTTTTCAGGAATATATTTAGAACATTTTGTAAAAATTATATATGAATTTAACTAAGTAAGTTGAAAAATATTAATTTTTATGTAAAAAAAATGCAAAATTATGGATTTATTAAAAATAAGCCAGGAATTGTGGCATACATGAAAGACTTTTTGTTTATGTGATAGTGTTATGAATATAAAAACTGACAAAAAAATATTAAAGATGATATAACTATAGTCAATTTTTTAAAATAGTAATTACTCCTAATTAATTCAATATATTCAATAATTATTATTAGATGAATGTAAAATGATATTTTTCAGATTTTTTTGGGGTATTTTTTTATACATTCAATTTTAATATGTTAAATCATGTTTATTAGCGTTCATTAATTTCAATATATTCAATAATTAGTATTAGATGAATGTAAAATGATATTTTTCAGATTTTTTTTGGGTATTTTTTTATACATTCAATTTTAATATGTTAAATCATGTTTATTAGCGTTCATTAAATATAATGCTAATTACTTAAATATTTACTTATCCATATCAAATTATCATACATATCCTTCATCAGTATATTGCCACCATAAACAAATTAAGGCTCTTTGTTAATTTTAGTTTAACTCCTTACAATCAACAGCCAATAATTAACATGAAGTTAAATATTTTTTAATAGAAAATAAATCCATAATAACTGATCTGTAGGTACTCATCATATTTAATAGGATAAAATAAGGATACAATAAACAATGATATCAAATAAAGTAGTCTTTAATAACGCAGATTATTTATATATAAACTACACAAAAAAACAAGTACTTTTAAGCTCAACACAGAGAGCCCATATTCAAATTGATGAAACAGAACAAAGATTACATGTTATTCCATTTCTTCAACTTAAAAGATGGTTTCTGTATGTTGAGGCTGAAATTACTTATTTTTTTGTAATTATATGTAAATAATCTGCACTGTTAAAGTTTAGTTTATTTGGTATTGCTATTTATTGCATCCTTATTTCATCCATAATTATATGCTATCAAAATACAGTTGATGACATCATCTCAAATTTTTTACTGCTCTAGGTGCCATAATCAGTCATATTATATACACAGTTTACTATTTTCATCTGTATTGTTGTCAATTAAGTTACCTTATCTAAACACTATTTTTTGACTGAAAATACTAAATCTAGCAATTTTATGATTTACCTACTATTACTTTTCCTATTTTTAATTTGGATGTCCAATAGAATTTTGGAACTTTTCCAAAATTCTATTGGAAAAGTTCCAAAATATTTCTATTTTCAGTACAACTTATTCCTGTGAATCCTGATACTCATTTATGAAATTTATCAAATCAAAGCACTATGCGCAACTCATGAATCAATATCTTACAAAGTTGCTGCTCTAATAAACTACAAGCCAGACTTTAAAAACTTGTCAAAACAGGTTCAAATCCACAAATTCAATAATAAATTCATTATTTAATTATAAAATTAATATATTTTTAATTTGTTCATTTGTTGTATAAAATAATGTGCACCTATACAAAATAAATGTATGTGAAATATATAATAAACAATTTTTGAAATCGTTAATTAAGATTATCCTGACTGTTGGTTGGTTGGTTAATTAGTTGATTTGAATTATGTTAAAGAATTACAAGAAGGATATATTTGGTGGTGGCCACTTTTAGAGTCCACCACAAGCTGGACAATACCCATGGTAAGGTCAACCAGAAGAATGAAGAATGGGATTCAATGGGCCAAGCCTGAAAATGGAAAATTGGAACTGTGGGCCTGGAATTGAACCTGGTCCTCCATAGTGGTAAGCAACTTTTACCATGAGGTTGTATGGCTAACAGGATTACCCTGAAAAAATTGATTGCAGCTCTGGAGTATTTGAGATTCTTGCATGTGACTTATATTTACATGAAATTACTAGCTACATAAAGTTAAGCCTTTTTGAATATATTGTAATGCTGATGTGAAGCATTTTGACATTTTTGCATTATTACATTAATAAATTTAGCTTTCCAATCAATGATTTAATTTTAGAAATTCACTAATAAATCAACTTTCAGTAAAGAAATACATGTTGAATTGATTGATGCTGTATATGTAATTCTTTCCATCTGTTTTTTCCAAAATTAGTTAACAAAATAACAAAACTAATTCTCTCTTAGCTTCAGTCAATATTAGTTTGATATATTTCAAAACTAGATTTACTTGATTAATCAGTTAAAATTAGTATTTACTGATCTGTATTCACTGAAACCAGTTTAGATTAGACAAAATGGATGATCCTGATTTTACATTTCGTCTAATCTATTCAATATATATATCTTGATCCATTTTGTCTAATTAATCTATATATATATATATATATGAGGGGAGATCCAAAAATAACTGGAATTGTACTCTTGCACAACGTGTACTTGTAGTACGAGGTTGCACCACTAGGGCGCTGTGGGAGGACCTCTCCTGAGTCAGTATGCCAAGTGGTGTCAACCAACAACAATGCTTGTAGTTTCTCTGGCAGTTCTGTGTATGTGTCTGTAGTGCACTCATGACATGAAGAAATGGCAGATTCTTCAATTGTGATGATGCAAACAGCTTACAAAGAACATGCTCTCAGTAAAACGCAAGTGTACGAATGGTTTTCTCGGTTTAAAAGGGGGGAAATGGCCATTGAAGATCAGCCCCGTTCCAGTCGTCTTTCAAGTGCACGAACCGAGGACAACATCGCCAAAATCCATGATCTCATCAGGGAAGATCGATGCAGAACAATCGACCAACTCAAAGACTTATCCGGGTTGGTCTTTCAAGAGCACGAACCGAGGACAACATCGCCAAAATCCGTGATCTCATCAGGGAAGATCGATGCAGAACAATCGACCAACTCAAAGACTTATCCGGGTTGTCCTGGAGCTCCATTCAGCGCATTTTACACAACGATTTGGGAATGTGACAAGTGGCTGCTAAGTTTGTGCCCAGACTTCTCACTAAAGAGAAAAGGGATTATCACGTGGAAGCCTGTTATGCAATGAAGGATGCAGTCACAGACGATCCACAGTTTTTCAACAAAATCATCATAGGCAACGAGTCATGGTGCTATGGGTATGATCCCAAAAGTAAACAACAGTTAAGTCAACAAGTCAATGGAAGTCACCTGACTCAGTCAAGTCAATGGAAGTCACCTGATTCACCTCGTCCAAAAAAAGCTCGTCAGGTTAGATCGAATTTGAAGATGATGCTAATCTGTTTTTTGACATCAAAGGGATCGTACATTCAGAATTCGTCCCTCAACACCAGACTGTCAACCAACAATTCTATTTGGAGGTGTTGAAATGGCTGCACAGAAGTGTGTTGCGAAAACGTCCGGCCTTGTGGAATTCCGGCGAGTGGTTCCTGCATCATGATAATGCTCCCGCACACATGGCTCTCAGTGTTTGCCAGTTTTTGGCCTCAATGTAGACGACTACCTTGACCCACTCATCCTATTCGCCAGATTTGGCTCCCGCGGCTTCTTCCTGTTCTGTCGGATGAAAAGGGACTTGAAAGGCAAGCGTTTTGCCTATGTCGACAAAGTCAAACACAATGTCACAACGGCACTAACAAAAATCAAAGAAGCCGAATTTGCAAGGTGCTTCCAACAATGGAATGAACATTTGGAGCATTAGTACCAATGGAGAGTACTTTGAAGGTGATTAAAGTTGTATTTGAAAAAAGTTATATTCAAAAAAAAAAATAAAGTCATGCTTTTTATCAGGAAATTCTGGTTATTTTTGGGTCCCCCTCATATATAGGTGTCTAATATATATATTTAAGATATAGATAGATATATCTATATATATGTACAATGATATAAATTATAAATTTTCTCTACTTACAAACTATCATACATAACAACATGTCATTTTATTTTCAAATTTTACTATATTCAAAATTTTTAAAAATTACAATAATGAAATGTTCTAGCAAAATATATTTTGTAAATAAATACATAACAGTATTACAAGATAACAAGCTTTTGCCAAAATTCCTCATTTTATAATTAGAGTTTAAAGATTCAAATATAACATATCTTTTTTTATTTTTTTTTTATTTTTGCATATTTTACGCCCCCTTTCCAATCAGGGAGATTACTAAGGCTTTTTGCATATTTTACGCCCCCTTTCCAATCAGGAAGATTACTAAGGGATGGGGCCAGTTCCAACCATGGGCTGCATCCACACCCGTGGAGGGGGCGGAGGGTAAGAAACCTTTAAAGTTTAAACATCTGTCATTTATAGTGTTGATCGGGCTGCACCCACACCCGTGGAGGGGGGCCGGATGGTGAAGGACGGGAGGTGATCACCGGGCCGGGCCCAGCACCCCGAAAAAATCCGGGACCAGACCCATCACCGGGCCGGGCCCAGCACCCCGAAAAAAATCCGGGACCAGACCCGGGTCAGAACCCGGGTCCTCCAGCGTGGTACGCCAACGCGTTACCACTCGGCCATGCCAATATAACATATCACTAATTGGACTAATCAATAATATACATTGCAAAATACAGTACACACTATTCTGTCTTTACATGAGTTTTTTTACACGATTTTGATTTAACACAAATTAGAATAAAAATTTCATTTTCTTTTTACATGATTTGTTTTGATTTAACATGATCGACCCAAATTCTAAGAAGAAAAATTTTATCATATTTGTGGAATTCCGGGCGGAATCGGAAATGCGGAATTGACAGGCAAATGGCCTAAGACCCGGTCCACGTTAAACGTGTGAGTAAGGATGACACCAAAATCTTCTTATGTGTAATTCATATTATTTTTGCATAATTTTTGTGTTTATGAATAAATAACATGTTATTTTTAATACAGTTTTACATTAGCGTCACATGAACAAAAATAATATTGATCGAAAGATGACAACTAGTAGAAAAAACTTTCCAAAAGGACTGCACTTCTATCTGGTGCAGACTTCAAGAAAATGAACAATAAAATTATATTTCTCCACGTACCTAAACTAGTGCAAGCTACCATTTTGAAAACCTGTCTTGAAAGGAGATAAGAGTTTTGGAATGAATCTTTCATACAACAGAATATTATTGATTCATATTTTAATCATCATTCAGTAGGCATCAAATCTTTAATTCTCTAATGTATAGTTTCTTTGGAATGAATCTTTAATATAATGGAATTGCTGATTTGCACTTTTAATCATCAATTGGCAGGAAAACAAATCTTCAATTTCAATACTTTAATTTCACCTTTTGGAAAAAATCATATATTAAAGAATTAAAGATAAGCCTCCCACAGATTGATGATTAGAACACAAATTTGCAATTACATTCTGTTAAAGATTCATTCCAAAAACTACTATATATCAGATTTCAAAACAAGTTTTCAAAGTAATGATGCATACCGGTTTAGATACTGTATGTGGAGAAATATAATTTTATTGTTTATTTTCTCAAAGCCTGCATCAGATAAAAGTTCAGTCCTTTTGGAAAGTTTTCTCTACTCATTGTCATTTCTCTATTGATACTATTTTCATTCATATGGCGCTAATGTAAAATTGTACCTTATTTTTCTTTTCAAATGATAACTTACTTTATATAATACTTTTTTATATACATGTGCAATCTTTATGAAATAAAAAGTGCAAGCATGTAAAAATAATAAGATTCTAACATGATTTTTCATATGATTTATTGTATTATTTTTGATGATTTTTTAGGTCTGGAACCAACCTTATATTTTCCCATAGATACAGTAAATTTTTTTACACAAATTTTTTTATATGCATTCTTCAAGAACGTATCTATTGTGTAAAAACAGAATTAAGTATATATACAGTATGTTAATAGCCATAAGAGTAAATTTCAAGTTATAAATTTTTGGCTTATAAATAAATCTCAGGAATGTATTATATTCATAACTAGAGACCACTCTATTTAGCAAATAATTGTAACAAAGTTAATTATAAAAATATATGTGAAAACTTACAGTTCATCTGTTATGGGTTTTGTTGCCATTTCATAATCCACAGCAGCACTCATCAAAGTTTTCTCAACTGATCTTAATTGAAAATTTGTTTCCCAACCAACATTTTCTAAGCTTACACATACTTTATTAATACTAGAAAAATCTAAATTTGATTTTGTGCTTCCTCCAAACTGTGATTTTATACCATCATCAAATACTGTTAAAGATCTTAAAAAACAAATAATTAACATTCATTAATGATTATTTTTAAATTAATTATTGAAATTAAAAAAACTAAAATAATTTTTAAAATTAATTAATGAAGAAGTTTACTTTAAAAATGTAAGATCACTGTCAGAAAATATATGATGAAGTATCATTCCATTATGACTCCATCTAACTTTTCTTTCCATTTCAGTCCACTTCAGAGCATCTGACCAATTACCAATATTTCGATAACAATCTATTACCTAAAAAAAATTAATTATATGCATTTTTATTTCATGTGATTTAAATAAATGAATATTTAACACAATTTAAGTTTTACATGTTGCATTAGGAAAGATTGTAAATGCATATTTGAATCTAATTTTGTTTCAGACATATCTTTCAGTTCCAATTGCCTGAATGCCTTTGACATAATTTCATCTTCTGACAACGTATTTTGATGTTTATTTAATTCATCAATAAAATTATTTTCATTTTCTTGTGAAGAACAAGCTGAATTTTGTGAAGTATTTAATGAAATAACTGGATGACTAAGTGAATAAAGGATGCATATATATTCAAAAGCTGCAGTTTCAAACCTGTTGAAAAGTATTAATTCTTAAGAAAATTAATATGCATAATATTATAATATACACATCAGTGATTTATCTATAAATCAGCCACCAAACAAACTGTATATTGATCATCAATTTTCATGATTTTTTTTTACTCTTATAAAAAGTATATTTATCTCAAAAATGGCACTGATTTGATTTGATCTCTGGTCTTTTTATGAATTTTAATTTCTTTTAAATAGTACTACTACTGCTGAGCTTTACACTCATTATAATTATATTCGTATCTAAATTGCTTTAGATCTGCCATATTGTAACATCACACATTCATCCAAAAAAAACAAAATTAAATTTTCACTTTATAATCTATAGTACCTACAATCATTCGCCAGTAAATATTATGCCTAATGATGAAAGGAAAGGTTAGGGTAGCAGATTGTCAATCAATCTGAATAGATATTCTATTCAATCTGCATGAAATAGTATAACTCTGTAGATGAATTATGTTAATGTTTCCATTAATCAAGATACCAATCTATTGTGAGAATCCCGCAACGTGGTGCTGTAGTCAACTTGTCAGAAAGACCGAAATTTAATAGATAAATTTGGAAAAGCCGTGTGAATAAGAGGCACGGAGCTCCAGGTTCTGAAAATGACCAACTCTGGTTAAACAAGCAAAATAAGCATTTATTTAACAATAAAATAACAATTAAAATACAGATAACAATAAAAGAATGGAAAGAAAAGTGAACAATCTGAATAACAATTAGGAAAGCCAAAAAGAAACCTAAATGTCGCGCACTAGGAAATACCTGGGGAAAGCCTGTCTTGATGCTGTTAACTGTCTTCTTGTTGGAAGTAGTCGGATGGATGAATAGGAGTGACATCGTCTTTATTTTATGGAGGTGACTTCCTCGATCAGGATGTTGGGAGAGTCTTCATCCTCCTGGCTAACGAGAATTTGTTGCTGATATCTTGGACACTTCCATCGGTGTCTTTGTTTCCAGGCAGATTATTTCTAATGTATTAGTATCCAAGTTGTTCCCATATTCGGGGTGTCCTTTCTGTCATGCCCCCCATGATATTCTACGTCGATCCCCCGAGCGGGGTGGACCTGACGGGAGCCCGGTGCTGACCACAGCTGACCGGACCTTTCACTGCCAGCCAAGAACCAGGAACTCTCCTTCTAATGGATGTTACTCCCTTTTATATTCGGTGAATAATTAGTGATTTTATATTCAGGTAGTAATTAGTGATAAGCAGGAACTAGCAAGAAAGAGATAGATTTTATCTCCTTTCTACATCCTTTGTTTCGATACTATATTGAAAATATTAACTGCTTAAACTCCAAAACATTGAATAATATGTATTTAAAAGCACCATAAGCAGCTGAGAATAACAACATAAAAAATACTTTATTAAAACGAACGTTTTCGGCTAACCAAAGCCATCTTCAGGTTATATTGTTATGTTTATTAATGTTAATAATGTTGATGTATAACCTGAAGATGGCTTTGGTTAGCCGAAAACGTTCGTTTTAATAAAGTATTTTTTACGTTGTTATTCTCAGCTGCTTATGGTGCTTTTAAATACATATTATTCCTTTGTTTTGATTAACTTTCTGACTATATTACCCCTTGTAAAATATTGCCAAATGTGGCGAAATAATAATTATTAAATTTTAATTTAATTTTGTACGATTAACTTTCTGACTATATTACCACAATATTAATATATTGTAAAATATTGCCAAATGTGGCGAAATAATAATTATTAAATTTTAATTTAATTTTGTCTAAAATTTTGATCGTTCAATTCTTGAAATCGATTGTTTTACATATATAAAATTTACATATAAAAATATACGAAAATGGTGAATCCTCCGGGACCTCACACTATAACATTAGACAATTCTACTGATAACAGCCATCATGAAGACTACCGTATTTGCCGGCGTATAAGACGCACTTTTTTCTTTGAAAATAGGTCTGAAAAACGGGGTGCGTCTTATACGCCGATACTCAGTTTTTGATTACATTCATTTCTGGAAATTTCCTCTATTCGGAGTTATGCGATTTCTTTCTTGTTTCCTTGCGGAGTGTGGGAATATTAGTTACGTAGAGTTCAATGAATGCGCATGCGCTTTCATCGACGATCACAGCTGGGCCTAGCATTTCTCAAGTTTGTGAATGGGTCAAAGCTTCATGGGATGCTGTGAAAACAGAGACAGTGGTTAAATCATTTAAGAAATGTGGCATTAGTAATGCAATGGATGGTACAGAGGACAATTTGTTGTATGAGGACTCAGATGCTGATTTAGAAGAGGTTTCAAGTGACTCTTCATTTAACTCTGGAGATGAGTGTCTGGGTCTTGACGAAGAAGATTAAAAGGTGTTCTTTCCCAGATAGATTGGGTATTTGCAGAAAGTATTTGCTGTTTGTATTACTTTATATTTAAAATACTGTAAATTCATTATAATGATCAGTAATAAAGTTTTATCCTTCAAAAATGTGTATAAAAAAGAGGGTGCGTCTTATGC